>VZZY01021468.1:46193-122157 GCA_013400335.1 Eurystomus gularis | reverse complement strand
CCCGGGGAGCAGCGGCCCCGGGACCCTGCAGCCGAGCCCCGGGACCCTGCACCCGAGCCCCGGGACCCTGCAGCCGAGCCCCGGCTCTGGGAAGCGCCGACCCGGGGAGGGGTCCCGGCGGAGTCCGCTCAGAGATGGCTTCGGAGGTACCGGGGCCGCCCCCCCGGCTGGGCCGGACGCGGGGTGCAGAGTCCCGGGGAAACTGAGGCAGGTCGTGGGCGCTGGCCTCGCTGGGAGCAGCCCCGGGAGGGTCCTTCGTGGGGCTGGAGGAGGGCGTGGGAGGGGAAGGTCTCCCTCCGAAGCCGGTCTCCCATCAAGCAGAACAGGCTTTGTTCCAGAGGTGAGCTTTGGGGTAACTCCTTTTGGCTTTAAGCAAAAGCATCCTGGAAGGCAGCGGGTGCCTCCGGACAAAGGCAAATGTTGAAGTTCTCAAGGTTATGGTCAACGCAACTTTATTTCAAAGTTGCTCTTTAGGAAAGAGAAAGTCCCATTTTTTTTTTTTTAACGTACTTTTGCAGGTCTGGTCGGAGGGTGCGTTTAGTAAAGGATGGTGTGGCTAAATTCTGGTCTCGATTACTCAGGTATTTCTTTTAGTGGAAGAGTTGTTCCCTTTTCCATCCGTCTAAGTGGGAGAAGAATTTGCTTCGGCAAATACACTCTTTTGTTTGAAAGTGTCAACTTCTCGGAGGGTTTGGTTTCAAAGGAACCATGTAGTAGTTTATGTCTCTATCAAGTCCTTAAGGATTGCGGTTCTGTTCCTAATATTGGATCTGTGAACGCTACATCAAAAATGACAGCGCTTTTCTGGATATTATTATTCCAATAAACTAAACTGTTCCTGGATACATGACTTCCAGGGCACCGAGAGCGGAGCTGGGGGGGAGATTTGTTAGAAATGAGATACAGCTCAGAAGTCCATTTATCCACATTTAAAACCAAACACACAAACCAACCCCCCCCCCAGAGCCCTGTGATGCTTTCAGTACTAAAAAACTCTAGTTTTGTGCTAGAATGGCGATTTTCAATTTTGCCAGAGCAGCAAAAGATTGAACTAGAAGATTTCACTGGAAGTAGCTAAATGGTGCCTTGTAAGTCAGTTTATTAAATTATTCCCAGCGCTGTTGAAAAAAAATACCGCTTTTTTGCATACCGACGCGAAGAATTTGGCAGCTGCGCCGACGGGGAATTTTTGGCTTTGTTGTATGATTATATATTCCTTGTTGTGTTTGGGGGTGTCTCCCGTTCGCCTGCCCCGCTCCGGGAGCCAGCCCTGCTCCGTCCGCCCGCTGCCGAGCCGGGATGCACCGGGAGAAGGCTGTAATACAGATAGCAAGTGGCTTTGGTAGTAACGGAACTTCTCTGAAATTCGGGATTGATTTCTCAAGATATTAGAGCCTGCAGTATTTTGGGAAGAGTTCCAGGTTTTGAGAATGTTGAAATGTTGTTAGACATGTTCTGAATTTGTGGTTAACTTGGAGCTGCCTGAACCTTGTTTTAATACCGCGCGGATCCCTTTAACCCCTGAACCAGAGCAGAATAAGGCCCTAAGCTAATAGAATAACTGTGAGCGCCCTGTTCCAAATCGTTCCGGTTTATAATGGCACTGGAAATATTTCTCTGGCACGTGTGTGTGACATTTGCTAAAATTTTATTAGACCTACACTTGAAAATTAATTCACAAAGGGCAGAGGCGGGAAAGCCTTGATGAACCGTTAATCAGCCCCTTCTTAACAGCAAAACCAGCCCCGTGTTTATATAACAAGTTGAATGTGTTTGGTGACAACTTTCCTTGTCTGGAAGCGCTCTTTCTGTTTCAGGGGGGTGGCGAATGCACTTCACTTCTTACCGCTTCCAAAACATGTTTGTTTAGTCGGGTTTTTTATTGCTGCCTGGAAACACTCCGAGGGTTTTATCATTCTGTCGCAAATGATGATACTTTTCATACACCCATGCACGTGTGTAGGCAAATGCACAGGTACGTGTAGGGGTTGGTAACATCATCCCCGTTTCCTCCTCCGATGGTGCTTTCTGGGGCTGTATTTTGGACATGAAAAGCGTAGCGTGCATTTATATTTCGCGTACGCGCACAGGCATGCGTGCAAAGGTTGATGAGGAGCCGTGCAAAGGGTCGTGTTTGCATACCACGAGGCTTTGTTGCGTTCAGCCATGGTAGCATTGGGTTGATGGCTGGACTCGATGATCTTAGAGGTCTTTTCTAACCTTAATGATTCTGCGGTTCTGTAAACCCTGGGGTAGTTCCCTGCGTCATCACTGATCCCTTATGCGATGAAGGGATTCTGAGCGTGCTGAGAGCCATAAAACCCCCTTAGTAATTGTACATGGTGTGGAAAAGAGCCACTCTGGTTTTCACCTAAAGAACTTGGATGGTGCATTAGGGGCCGAGGAATTGCAAACTGTTGGGCTTTAGCCAAGTTTGTTCCCAACTAAAAGTCCCTCTCCAAATGTTATACGTTCTGGTTCCTTGGATTTCCAGCTTGCTTTCCATTGATTTGTAGGACATGCTTAGGGTATTTTTATTTGAATACACCTGTAACAGCTGGTTTGAGAGGTAACCAGCCTCTGGCTGCAGATGCCTGAATTATCTGTGTGTTCAGACCTGCACCCAAAATCTGCCGAGTGGGGGCTGGCCCCTGAGATTTCTGCTGCATCCATTTTACCGGCACATGGGAAGAGCAACAGGGACATCTCTTTTGGAGTGACTTCCCAGCTTCAGTTGGGCCCCCCAAAAAAGGCGCAGAACTTAATTTGAACCTGAGCAATGTTTATTTTCTGATCTTCTTACATTTCATCTGAACCAGTTTGAAAAAAAATTGAAAAAATCAGGCTTCATAGAAGTGAATTTAATGGGAAATAAGCAGGGAAAATGGGAGGGCAGGATCTCGGCTGAATTCAAGCAGTCTTTCTCAGTGAAATCAGCAGAGTTTGTAAAGACAATTTCAGGTCACTTCATCATCAAAGGGTTAATTCTAATTTTGAACTTCCCAAATGTCAGTGCTCTTCTATCCAAAAATACAGCCGCTGCCTTTATCAACATATGCTTTTCATTACCTACAAGACTTACAATATTTTTGGTGTCTGTATCAACTTGATTCAATTACTGGTACCACTGCGAGGGAACATTACCTCCAGGGAAAAGGGGGTGAATGCATCAGTGCCCATGGATACAGTGTACGGAGCAGATTAATATAACAGATTTACATCAAGACTGCTGACTCCATTACTTTAAAACTCCTGTAATTGACTTTTTTAAAAATGGCATTAGCATTTAAATGGTACTATCGTTACAAGGGTGAAGGTTCAGCAGAATATGATCAATTTATTGAGCTCTTCAAATGTTCTTTTGATATTTATTTTTTTGTTGTCATGCTGGAGGGGTTTTCTGGTGTTTTGTCAGACACGAGAAAAAGTCTATACCGTTGAGATCTTGGTCTGTGCGGCTACGGAGCAGAGAGGCATGAAAAGCCCACCTCAACCAGCGCGTGACCTACTCAGCGTTGTCTTCCTCACCTTCATCCCCCACACCCCGCAGCTTTTTCTAATATGTAAAGTTCCAGTATGACAGAAAGAAATAATTTACAGAAGCTGTCTTTGGTCTGTGAGAAGAGGCCGGTGTTCGTGCTCCTTACACAGAAAACAGCCAGGGCGATTATCCACCATGAAGGCCCTTTTCAGCATTACACGTCAAAATTATTACAGTTGCATTCAAAATGCACACGCAGCTCCCAGTTCGGGCAGTACAGCTGCCCTGCCGAGGCGGTTTTGCTGGAAATTTCACATTGGCTTGGGAAAATGCCACGCTCCGTATCCCGGTCGGAGCGGGATGCCCAGCGCGCTGCACGCCTGCCCAAAACCTCAGCACAGCACCAGTGTTCTTCTGGTCTGTAGAAGGTCCTTCGCAATCTCCTCTGGCTCTCAGGCTTGTGAAGTTCCTTTCTGCAGATGAGAGGCTCCGTGTCCACTGACCACACAAAACTCTGGGTTTCATTCACTAACAGAAATTAGGAATAGCTTCCTTAGAGCAAATAACGTAAAATGGTAGGAAACGCTCAAGAGGGTGATCTTACACCTGCCCCTTGCAGTGATAACTCATTAAAGACTGAATTCTTGTTAATAAATCTTCAGGTTGCCTAACGATTCGAATGTTTGGCTGTAAAGGATGTTGTGATAAATCCCTTTTATACAAATGTTCAGGACAGAGCCTGTTCTCGGAGGGTTTCTAACCCAGAAGGTGGGGATAGCCAACAACTGCTACCTACCTGAGGATTAAGCTCCAGTAGTGAGCGCGGATGGACATGCCTCCCTAGATACACGTCTGTCTGTACCTGAGCACAAGTGTGTACGCGTCTGTGTCTATAAAATCCATCATTCTAGTCTAATATCTTGATGTCCTCTGTGAAGTAAAAGTTTTTGCAGGTCTTTGAAGGCATTTCCAGGACTACCCAGCAGACTGAAATGGCCTCAGAAGAGCATCCTTCCCAAGCCTGCAGACCAGGCAAATGGTGGATGTTCAAGAGAAGATTTGTGGTGCTTTACTTGAACACATCCCTTTTTGGATAAACAGGCTTTAAGTCTTCTCCTGAGCCGCCCAATGCCACGAAACCAAGCACAAAAATGTAACAGTCCGTGGGGCTTTGATGAGTCTACTTTTAACCCTCCAATTTTAAAAAGCAAAATCTGAAAGGAGAAGAAAAGCACAACTACGTTGATTTTTTTTTTTTCCAGTTTTAATCGGTGGCTCTTTGGCTGCTGCTGATACAGCTGATGGATCCCAGCCCCATTCCATGTGGAAAAGCAGGTCTGGGATGCGGAGCCAGAGTTCAGTGGCAGTGGGTAAGGCGGTGTGCCTCCTGCTTGCCTCGCTATAAAAACGCTTGATAATGACCCTGTTCGACCCTGCCAGTTCTCTCTGACCTCCTCCTTTCCAGGATGCTGCTTAATTTGCACTAATTACATTCCATTCTGACAGGAACTTGGACATTGTCTCAAGCTTTCAGGTATTTTCACTGCTGTGTTCCGATACAGAGTACTCTGGAGGCTCAGCACAAAAATGGCAATAATTTCTGAAAATACACTTTAAAAATATAACATATAAGTAATTTGCATGTCGTGCAATCTTAAGTGCATAAATACACCTTCAAGTTTGACTTTGTCCTTTAATCTTGAATTCTTACAGGGATTGAGGAGGGTTGGTTAAACCCAGCAGTGGCAGTTTTGAATAATTAAGGCATTTGTTGGCTTTGGGGTTGTTTTTCTTTGGTTTGCCTCCAGAACCCCAGGTTAAATTCCTAATAATAATTCTGGGGTTGATGACCACTACAGAAAATTCTGCTTCAAAGAGGTCACCAGCATAGGAAAGATCTTCTGCAGAAAGGCAAATCTAGGGGACAGGTTCAGCTTTGCTTCTTCGGAAGCCAGAGGGTGTCTGTCCATCTCTATATGAACAGAGGTAAATTCATTCAAGTGGTTTTTAGTTTTACAACAGAATGAATGAGAAACCCGTCCAACAAGTTGTTCACAAAATTGAGTTGTGTCAAAAAGTCTGCTTTGGCCTGAATAGAGACTGGGGGTCTGGCACGAGGAACGTGGACTTCTCTCTCTTGTTTTACATTAACATCATTTCTGTTCCCTGCTTTGCGGATTCCCCTGGAGTTTGTCGCCCCAGATCCCTCTGCGTCATGGAGAAAAATTTCATTAACAAAAGTTCCAGGTGCTTTCCTCCTTGTTGGGGCGTGCAGGTGGATCTGAGGACAGCCCAGACCCCGCTGGGTGAGCTCTTGGTGCCCCTTCCAGAATCCACGGGCCACAGTTCCCTCGCGCAAAGAGCACGGGGAAACTGGTCGGTATTTTTAGCAGTTGAACATGACTCTGCCGTGAATGCGATGCAACGAGGACCGAGAAACCTGCTTTTGGGCTGCGGGAACGTGTATTTGGGCTGGGGGGAAGGACCGCGCTCCGTAGGGAAGCAGGTCTCCATACGGAGTCTCAAAGCGACGGATAAAAAAGTATCGAGCGCATGCCAAGGCTTTGTATTACCTTCAAAAGAATAAGATACGAGCCATTGTTGGAGCTGCGCTGAGGCTTTTAGGCACAGACAGTATCAGTAAAGTAGTTGCATGTTTCAAAATATTGTATCATTTTAAAGCGCAGCGCGCATTAGATCAGTGAAACGGGATATGCCAATTTGAGCCGTGTCTTATAATGCAGCTCTGTGTTTGGAGAGACAGAGGCACCCCGGACCCAAAATCCCTGGAGCTGTCTTTCAAAGAGTGATAGTTACGGAAATTAGCAGTGCAGAAAACCATACTAATCATTCATCGGGCGTCTTATTAACTGTCTTAGCAGCGTTATTAGGAGAGGGCCCGGCCCCCGAGCAGGGCAGCGGGGCAGAAGCCGCCTCTCCCCACCCGGCACCCCCGGCTCCCCTCCCACATCGCAGCCTCTTCCTCGCGGTGGGAGTTGCTTTGTAGACGACCGTCTACAGGGAAAAAATGATCTAATCTTCACGTAAACCTAAGCGATGTCTTGTCGTGCCTGAGAACCTGCCGCAGAGCGAAGGAGGTGAGACTTAATCCTGAGGACCAGCTCCTTCGGCTCCTTCGTGAGCACCTTGGGGCCTTCTGCGTGTCCTTTGTCCCCACAGGCTTGGCACGGGACGGGCTTCGAGGGCGAGAACTTTGAGAGGACTCTGCTGTATCGCAGTGGGTGGCTGGGGCTGTTCTAGCGCCTGGTGCCCGTCGTTCTGTGAGGCTGGTGCTGGCTGCAAACGGGCGAGTGCCCCGAACTCACAGGCTGCGCCTGTAAATACTGTGTTTAATACCCTGGGAGTGATCATAACGTCTCCTTCCTTGTTGACAAACTTTACCTAGCTACAAAAAAGCAGTAATATTTGGCCCTGCTCTTCTTCCCACAGGGAATTTTGCGTTATCTCTGCCCTTAGTTTTATCAAAGAGTTTTTGGAGTATCAACTTGAGACCCATATCTCGGGAAAGAGAACGCTTTAGTGCTTTGGAGGGTGCGTTTCGAGTTTGATCCTTGGCATCCCCATCTGATGTTAGTTTCAAGTGAAAGAAAAATTAAATTACACACTTGGGTTCAAGGATTTGAGTCCGTGAATCTTACTCTAGCTAGTATCTCCACCATAAGGGAAACAAAGAGCACAGCGGAGATAAATAATACTTGAAAAAAACAGAATCTTTTTTGTCTGCTGCTTTATCTGTAGTTTGACTGTGTTCCTTAAGTGTTGAAAGGGGCACTTTCTTGGCAAGTATGACACAAATAACCTTCACCCTTGACTGCACCGTCTGAGACAGTTATAAATTTGAGGATAAAGGACGGGAACAAGAGTTACTTTATATGACGTTTTCTCATGATAACAGGGGTCGGAGAAATGAAGGAATATTTCTGTCGCACTTGTCCCGAGATTGTTTTGTCAAACAATTGGATTTATAGCTCGGCACTTTTGCTGCTGTGCCGTAGCGTGTTGCCTGTCCCGGTTTCGGTCTCTGTGCTGCAGTGTGGAGCCTGAGTTCTGTCACGGTATGTGCTGAGCTACCCGTAGCTGATGCTCCTCCGAAGAGGGCTGCGGTGAGTGGTGGGCATCCCTGAGCAGAAGTGAAGCGTCCGAGGAAAGGAGTCCGAGATCTGATGGCATGATGGTGTTGAATAGTAAAAACTCCGAAGTCTTTGTATAGCTGAAATATTCCTGGGTTTTGTTACAGTCCTGTGAAGGTTGGTTTGCGCAGTCCCTCTGTGGCACCCAGGTGGACACGTCACATCGTGCATGAAGGACTTGTGTGCCCAGCGAAGGAGCGAGCTGGTGGGAAGTGTCCCCAGTTCCCCCAGAGCCTTTGGAAACCTCAGCCTCAGCGTTTAAATTACCTGATCTAGTCATCTTGTGCCCTCCGATGGGGCCGGGGGGAAGTTGCCTTGTCATGAGACAGCTTAAAAGAATCATTTTATCTAAGAAAGTGTTTGTAATTTTTAAAATCAAGCCTTTTCTGTTGGGGGGAAACATATAATCTAGAATTTCAGTCTCCCGCTTAAGAGAGGCACTGCACACTAGTATACTGAAATAGCTTTAGAGAAACACAAGCGGTTGAAAGATAGTAATTAAATTTATCAATCATATATTCTTAGAAACAATTTCATAATCCTTTTAGATACAGTCAAAAGCATTTCTCAAGATTTTTCACCGTTTTAAACATTTTTGTTGAAATTACGGCAATCCACAGCATATGGTTGTATTTATGCTGTGAATAAGCGCGGGGTGTTTTCTTTCTGTGCGTTCCTGTCGCAGAGCTTGTGAGGGAATTTTTCAGGCTTCTACAAATGAGCTTTTAAGATTTTTTTTTTTTAAAATGTCTTTTTGAAGGATGATATTTAGAGAATTGCAACAATCTGCTTTAAAAAAACCACCAGAAACATAGCATGCTTGGCAGAAGCTTGACTCGAGGAGCACCGACGTGAGCTGGGAGCTCCCGGGAACAGTTGGTGCGTTTATTTCTCCTCTTGTCCCAGCACTGGAGCTGGAGCAGCGGGTGCTGCTGCTGGAGCTCGGCTGGGCAGCGGGGACGACCCGGCACCTGGGCAGACCTCGAGAGCCTCTGCAAAAATCCGTATTAACAACAGTTACAGCCGAGAACATTCAGGGATGTTAGATATGGTAATCAGCATAAGCATTTGCATCTCAGCCCCACGCCTGCGCGCAGGATTATAATGAAACCTTCTAGACTCGCCATGGACCCTGGTTTTGCTAATAGTGTCTGGGTAAAGCTCTGCTGGTGTCTGTATTGAGAGTCATCCAGCTATGAAGCAGGACGAGGCGTTGATAGAGGCGTAGGATTGCCAGGGGCAAAGTTAGAGTGCAGACTGATCACCGAGGCTGAACTTTGATTCTGCGCTTTAAAAATAATTCCATTATTACTTCATAAATAAAGAGATGAAGATGGGTAGGCCATGAGCTGGTGGTTATACAGGAATGCACTTTAGGTAAATTCATGAATAGTGTTTGGTTTGGGGAACTGTTTGTCTCAAGCGATACGATGGACTTGTTTTCAAAGAGTTTGTTGAATAGGTTGGTTTTCTGGACTGTTTGGGTCTTTATTTTTGCAGGGAAAAGGTTTCCCTAAGGCGGGAGGAACTCTGTAGCCTTTCATTCCAGCAGAGACAATCGTCCTGCTTCCCACAGAAATGCGCTAGGACCTTCCCCTCTTCTTTTGTTTAGTCTGGACCCTGTTTGAGTCTTAGGCTTTCTCTTCCTCTAGAGCTCTGCGGGCAGAAGGCAGAAGGAGAGGAGCCAGCAGGGAGTCAATGAGTCCTTGTGTGGCAAAGCTGCTGTTTTTCCTGCGGGCAGGTCTCGCTGCCTGCCCCGGGCAACGGCTCCTGCGTCACCCCGAGGGGCTGTCCCGTCTTCGGAGCACAACCTCCACGTTTGCTAGGAATCACCTTGCCAACAGCTGTTGATACATCTCTTAAAGCATTTCACATATGATAATTGAACCTTAAGCTCCCCCTACACCTTACATTTTTCCGATAGCCCCAAGAATTGTGGCTCCTTTCCCAAAAGGCAGCAGACCAGAGTCCTGAGATGTTTCTGTCTGTTGCAAGGACAGTGCAAAGTAAGTCGGTTTGTGTATAGGCTTTCGCATAAATATTTATTTAAAATATGTATTCCTTTCCATACCACAACGCTTTGGTCGCAGTATTTCGAAGGATGGCTTCATTTCAAGCGCGTGTGTCGTTGCGGAACAGGGAACGATGTAGAGCTCGGCTCCAGGGCGCTCCACGTGCTCTTCCCTAATGGACTTTGAGCTCTCTGTGGGAGAGTGTCTCGGATTGGAACCAGCCTGGGATGCTGCAACAGCTGACCTTGTTTTGTTAGGAACTTGTTAGAATAAATTCCCGGGGGAGATGATATGAATGGATTTCTCACTTTACAAGTGTTTCTAAGGTTGTGGAACTGATGCGTTTACGTTTGCCCTGTTCATAATGAGAAAGTAAGTTCTGCTTTAAAAGGTATTTTTGTTCCAAAATGTAAGCCAACACTTTAACACAAAGATTAATCTTACTCTATATCCTCTCCAGCTCAAGTCGGTGGAAATCCGTAACACATGCTTCAACTGTTCAATATAAGTAGGAACTTCTCCCTGTGTGTAACAGAGCCCCGTTTTCCAGGGCTTTGAGCCGTCAACAAAATGAAGCAGGGAGCAAATGTTGGAGGGGTTCATGGATCAAGCAGAGACGTTGTCCACATTTAGTTCTAACTTTGGGGTCTTTGAACAACTGCTTGAGTTTGAATGGCCACATCCAGACCTTACCGATTGTATTGCTTTCCTGCTGTGGGGTTATTTTAATAAATTGCCATTTTAATAATATTACAGCTACTGCTTCAGTTTGCTGTGTTGCAAACACGTAACAAACTTTAGAAATAGCTGTGGTGAAATAAAGCTAGTCATGTATTAAAGCACTGAGTAGGGAAGGAGTGCCTTGTTTCATGGTCTTCTAATGCACACTGCGGTCTGCTTAAGCTTCCAAGCTGGGCGATGAAGGAGGTCCTCTGTTTGTTCCTGATGAACTTCATTTTTTGTAGGATTATCCATAATTAGTGAGGCCCAAAATTTCGGAAGACTCAAATTAGGCAGTTAGAGCAAAGTCTTGCGGGTCCAGACTTGGGTTTCCTGACACCAATGGGCCGCGGTCCTGCTCCGCACCTCAGTTCAGCAGCTGCAAAATGGGTTTGGGAGCTTTCTGTCCGTCTTTCAGCAGCATCATTGCGTTTCATTCATACCTCCAAGCATTTGATTCTGTTTAAGCACTGACATTTCTTTCCTAGGACTTCCTCTGGTCTTTTATAGCCACCGTTGGAAGCGTTGATGGGACGGTGTGGTCCACAGCACCGTGATGTCCTCTCTGTGTAGGTGTCCCGGTGTCAGGGGAGCTCCGTCACAGGTCCCGTGTCCTTTTCTTTCCTGGGCATAATCAGCCAGCTCTCGTTCCTCCTTTCCAACTGGAAAAGACACTTTGCACACCTACCTCAGGGAATCTGTGGCTTTAAGATGCACAAGGATGGTTATCATCTTCCCGAAGTGTAAAAAACCAAACCTCCTTCATCTTTGATGGATTAATCTTTTTTTTTTTTTAATCCACGCTTCCACACACTTCGAAGTTGGAGCAATGTACCCTTGTTTTGTTTTTTAAGCAAATCCCTCTTTCCTGCAATTAACTGAAGCTGTGTTTGATCTCTCTATGGAATTGCATGTGTGCCTGTGCACGGAACTGTATTTTGATATAAAATAGATACTGCCGTTGAAATGGCAATAAGAAAGCAGAGAAACAACAGGCATTGCTGAGACTGTAGCGCTGATTAGGAGTGCAAATTAGATTTAGATTTCCTGAATATCTAACAGCAGCTAAGCGGTTTTTTTGTCCTCTGTGTATGAACATTTCCATTAAAATTTACAAAGGGTTTGAACTGGATTAGACTCCCACAGTCACTTTGAAATAACAAAATACAACTTGGCTGACAGGGGCTGTTTAGAAACCTTTTGCAAAAATTATCTTCAGAAACGTTAGCACTTAGCAGTTACAAAATGTCTACTTTTGTCTTGCCCCCTCTGCCAAGTTCCCTTTTTGTCTTGCCGTGAGGAGGATAAATTATCCGACTTGCAGAGATAAACCACAGAGAGGTGAGATTACTGAAGCTGAATGCTGGAAACTCCCAGCGCTCTGTCCTCCTCGACAGTCTGAATTTAAAGCCCTGTTTCTGGCCATGTCAATCAGTCGCTTAATGAATACATTACTAAATGTAGTTGGTTTGGTTTTTTTTTTTTCCCTTTCCAGAAGATGCAATTAATGTTTTGGCTTCAGACACCTAGTTTATAATAAATGTATGGAGCGCAGCAAAAGGTCTTTGAAGTAATTTGGGGAATTATCTGAAGAGAAGAAAGGCATACAATGCATGGCTTGGAGGAGTCTGAAATGTGCTGGCGTAGGGCAGAGGGGGGGCAACGCTGCCGTAAATACATCATGACCTGGTGTACGGAGGTTGTGCCCAGCATCAGCTGGGGACTGGGCTGAGGGCAAGGACCCAAAAGAAAGCGTCCCTTGCTGGCCTTGGTGCTCTTTTGTGGCCGATGTCTGCAAGAATATGTTCAGGGTGAAGGGGAGGGGGCATCTAAGAGATTTCCCTCCAGTAGAAGGACGAGCAGGGTTTTCCTTCCTCGATAACTTCTTCCAAAGAACCAGTGGTCTGCAGTGAGTGGCTGGAACAGGAGGGTAGGAAAGAGTTTTAGCAATAGGTGGTGACAGTTTCTTTTCAGCTTCTGCGTGGATTAGTTTAGTGGCTGACTAACAGTATCTCTGGATTTATCTAACCAAGAAGGCTTTTGGCAGAGGAATTCTTCTCCCCTTATTTATTTATGAAGATTTGTGCTCAGAATGTTGTGGTGGTGACGTTGGAGGGGTTCCTTAGGGGGGTTCCTCTGTTTTTCACAGACAGGAATAGAGCGAAGGGCAATGCAACGGGACAGATCTGTTCAGAGCAGGTCCAAGGTTAGTAGAGGTGGTTGCTGAACCAGGCAAGATTGTCATTTTATATCTGAAATCTGGTCTTTGAGTAGTTTAATGAATGATGTTCAGGGGTCGGTAGTGGAGATGGCTTGTTGAGGAAAGAGGAGATGCAAGAAAATCTCACTGCAAACAAATGCATTATCCTCGTGTTCTGCTGAGCATTTGCATCCCATCTAATCTGGAGGTGAATCAAACGTCATAAGTAAAGCTTGGACATTATGTACATGTTGTGTCTAATTCTGATCTCTAGGGCCAGCCACCGAGTGCCATTTTCTTCTGGGCCTCTCGTGTTGTGCGCGTAAAGCCTCCAGAATCCTATGGCTCTGTCACTGATCCTCTTCCCCTCTTTTTTTGCTCCATGGATCTCGCCCACTTTTTTTCTCATTGTGAAAACACTCCAGCGTTGCAGTGGGATGCTGCGTGGGTGTGCAGTGAATTTGCTGTAGAATGGGGGGCTTTGACTAGAAATTCCTCTTGGCAGAGACCGTGCTTGCTCGTGGCTGTGAGGAGCACCCAGAACAATGGAGCTCGCTCTGGCTCGGAGCGTTCCAGGCACAGTGATGAGACGAAGGATAAGCTGTAAGAATGAACTCTGAGATCAACACCCGGCTCTCGGTGCTGCAGCTTGCAAACTTTGCACTGGATTCAAGGTCTGTGAAGGCAATGAAACCACGAGTTTCAGGTTTCCAAACACAAATGTTGCTCTGGCCTGTTTGGGAGGGCATGGTGTGAACAGTGCCGTATAAAGGTAGGATATTATTTATAGAACCACCATGAGGAAAGTTTTAGGGCTGTGTAACCAGCTGCAGGTGATCGGATTTGCTTACATTACCTGAAATCTGAAAAACCTGCGGAAACCTTGCCGTGTACAACCGCGTTCGTTCGGGCTGGTTACCGCAAAAGGGACACGTTTTGAAAAATCTTTCTACCTTTGAAAGCCAAGATTTTTCTGTGTTGTTTGGGCAGCGCTTGCTGTGGAGGGTGCGTTTTAATTAATATATAATGTAAGTGATGGTATTGATATTGATGAATTAACTCCTAAATAGAGAGAACATTTCAATGCGTGTGACAATTTAATGGAGACACTGACTTCTTGCCAGGCAGATACGGGAGGTTTTATCAATGCGAGGAATAAGAGCTAAATTTGAGATGAGCTGCTCGCAAAGCATAAATAAATCAAGTATTCACAGACATGCAGAAAGCCAGGAACTCTGAGCAGTGAATACATGGCAAAGTTTGACAGTTAATTCATAGAAACTTATGAATAAAAAAAGAAGTGAAATTAATCCAGTAATTCTTTACCATTGTGTAACTGTGGGGTTTTATTATATCTGGAGAATATGAAACTTGGACTGAATACAGAATAACAGTTTACAGGTGAAATCAGTGTGTGCTAATAGACTAATATGCTAGTATGAAATCTGTAAATATATAATTTAAATGAGCGTATTAAAATAGAAGTGAGCAACACTGAAGTTTTCACCGCTGGCTTTGAGCTGGTATCTCCCATATAATGACTCTGTTCCTCCGTCCTTTTTGTTGGGCTGGGAAGGCAGCGCAGAGAAGGACGGTCCTGGGAGGAGGCAGAGGCCGTGGCTGCGATGGTCCTGGCCCTGCTTGGTGAATCCCTTCATGGCAGCTTTCACAAGTGCCAAATGCAGCCAGGCCTGCAAAAGTCAACCTGGTCTTAATTCCTATGCATGCGACTTTAGCCAATTTATAGATGTGAGTGTGTGTGTATGTAAGTGTTGATTCATCCTGTGCAAAGCAGTCTATACAGCTTTGGATAATCAACTTCTAAATCCCTTCCAACCGGAGACCAAAGACAAAAGCTTCCTTATCCCCTAAGCTTGGCTACAAACGTTACCTGGAGTAACTTCACGCTGCTCTGTTATCCCATTATCCGTGTGGTGCCAGGGCTGGGCGGGACGGGGAGGGCAGGCTCGGCTGCCCATCCCTTCAAGGGTTAACTGCCAACGCCGAACACAAACAAGAGATGCAAGCAAACAGTCCCCAGCAGAAATTGGACCCATCACTTCCCCCTAATGAAAACCAGATTCACTCCTACAACAATCATTCCACTGTTCCAAGATACCGTTCCGAGCTTGAGAGAAGCATTATTGTTGTTTCTATTACAAAAAAAAAAAAAAAAGAACCCATACATTATATTTTTCCAGAGTCGATCTATTTTATCATCTGGTTTTCTTTCGGGACAAGGTAAAAACAAAGTGACGAGGTTTGCCAGGGCTGAGGGCTGAGTCTCAAAGCAAAAGGAAAAAGGGAGGGAGTTTGCAGTGCCATTGGTCCAGATCCTGGTGCAGACAAAATAACTGAAATCGCACTAGTTAGAGTCTCAAATACGAGTCTCGCAGCATTTTTTGCTTTTTTGGGTGGGGGGCAACATGTATAAGGGCTATTTACAGAGGGACTGTATTTCACTTGGTCAAGCAAACGTTATTCTCCTGCTCCCTGCCCCATTCCTCCCTGCTTCTGAGCTCCGCTTACACACCAAATTATGCACTGAAAGGAGACTTGACCTAAGAAATATTTACTTTATAGTGCACAGTTGAAACGTCAGATTTGGAAAGATTAGAGCTCTCTGGACTGGGTCTCATTGGCCCTTGCATGGACCAAACCGCTCGTTCCTGACCTCATTTGCAAGTTGTGAAGTGACTACAACTCTGACAGAGATTATTTTTTTTTCCTTAGGAAAAAAAAGTCAAGTTTAAACCCAGTTTAGTTTTAGTGAAACCTTGAAAATACAGTTTTCTCACGCGCTTTTGCTTAAATGGTGAGTATTTGCGCACATCCCTGTTGGGATCTCCCCTCTCTTGTGCCTGTCTTGGGTGACACGTGAAGGCTTTTGTGTGCTTTCAGCCAGCTGACCTTGTGAGCTACATGAACTTGGTCTTCAGCAACCTGATCAAAATATGCAGCGCTGAGGCTTTTTGTAGCTGTTGGTTTAGATTTCATGCTTTGTAACTGATTTGTTAGAGGATAGAAGGGGATTCTGATTTGACTGCAAAAGAATCAGAATTCCGACTTTTATCTCCCTGAGCATTTCCTTTAAGCAGACAAATCAACTCTAAGGTCTTTATAAATTTATCCTGCTCCGTGGTATCTCTCAACAGTCGAGCTGTTCTTCTGTGCAGGCCAGTGTTTCAAACTTACACAAATAGTCCGGGGCTTTTTAAACGTGTTCCAGATAGACATTTATTTTGGCTACAACGATATTTTCCTTTTATTGCTGTTACGAGATTCAACATTTCCACAAATAACTTCTGAAAGGTGCCTGAGGGTCTTGGCTGTAGGTGTTGTCAGATACAGCGGGGAGGTGTTTTCCAACGCACAACGTGTATGAACGTGGATTTGGAAAAGTAAGGAGTGCATCTGGGAAGCCAAAATAGGGGCTTTTTTCCAAGAAATTATGAAACAATATAATTTCCCACACCCCACAGACTTGTTATTCCATAAATTCGCCATGTGAGAGTTTACTTGGTGCATCTGGTGATCACTGGCTGATGCTTACAGAGCGTGGCGTTTCTGCTGAGTATACTGATACGCGAGGATTAGGATGCCATCTGTGAAGCTGCCTTTTGGGAACAGTTTTAAGGTATTGTGTGGTATTTAATTGACTAGAAATACAGGAATCAACAAATTCCTTTCTGTCTTCAGCCTAGTGGCATATTTGGCTCTTTCCGTTTGCAAGGAACTCTGCAGATATCAGCTCATTCCCACGTTACCCTGATCAAAACCGCAGGTGTGAGCATCACTTCCTACAGGTAGTAAATTACAACTCCGAGAGATCAGTGGCTGGCTGGAGGCTGGGGTGGGGAGTCAGTGGTGAACCCCAAGTTGTCCTTCTGAGGTGCTCCTAGGTTGTGGTCTCCTGTTCCGTCTCGTAGGGAATCCCACTTCTCCCAGGTACTGAGCAACGCTCTGGTGCAAAGGTTACCGAGGGATGAACTTCGGTTCTTTGGAGTATTTTGCATTCTGCTGGATCCTTCTGGTGTGATCTGGGTTCTGTTAGAAGACACTAAACCCACCGGTAACTTCACCCAGTGCCAGACTCGCTCTGCTCTCTGAAAACAGCAGCTGTATTCTCATTCTGATCTTCATTCCCAAGGGATTTCTTGCCCCTTGCCTCCCCACCCAGTCACCCGGCGTTTGGGGCTTTCTCTAACTGGACTTGCCTGGAGCCGGGTAGTTTGGCCTCAGGGAAAGTGAATTTCCGGTCAGTGCCCATTGCAGACTCGGACTTGGGTCTGTTGCAGACTTTTCTTGAATGCTGCGTGGCTGTGATTTTTGTCAGCGGCTTGGTTAGTTTTTACAGCCGCGTGTTATTCACAGTCCTCTGCTGGTACTGCTGTAGGGCTGAAAGAAAATTTGTCGTGCTGCATTTCTGTACATTAATTTTGGTGGTTTTTTTCCGGGCATTACGTAGGTGTGCAGATGTGTACGGGCATGTATCTGGGCATTGATGCAGAGCTCTCGCTGCTCGAGCCCGGTGTTTGGAGAGCCCTGCATCACTTCCCATTCGTTTCTGAAACACTCCGAGATCTGCCGACCCAAGCCAAAACCTCTCCGCTCTCTTCTGCTCTTGGGGAGGAGTTAGGGATTTGTGAATGTGTGAAAGTATTAGCTGCCAGTTATAACTGGAATCGAGCCTAGAGGAACCCAAATCCTTCAGCGGGAAAGTTTGTAATACACGATCTCTGGAACTGGCCCAGCTTTCAAAACCAGGAAGCATTAATAGGAATAAATGTGAGCACCATTAGCACTTCCAAAGGCATGATTTATTATCCATTTTGGTTGAAAAATATTGTTTGGTTGCATAATCTTGTTCATTTAAAGAGGAAATGTCGTTAATGGATTAGTTTATTAAATACACAGACCGTGCTGTATAGCCTGAGCCGGCAGGCACTTCGCCTCCCTTCGCCGTGTCAGCGTTTGCGGGTACCTGCCTTGAGAGAGAGGAAGCATTTGCTTTTCTGCTTAGAAAAAAAATCTCCAAGCTTTTTGAGAGGAGTGAAAGCGGAAGGGAGCTTGGACTGGAGGTGGTGGGTCAGGGTCCTCTGGGATGCTGCAGATGGACGTGGCCGGGGGGACCGGGCTCCGCAGGGGCTGGCTGGGAGGCAGGGGAGAGCTGCCAGCAGTGTGCCCCGTTAGCCTGCTCTCTCCCCTGAAGTTCAAATTCTGGTTCATGCATCTGTGCACATTGCGGGTGAAACGGGATATCTCCTTCCCTGGCTCCAGGTAACCCCCGGCAGAGAACGAGCCTGCCTGGGAGGAAGGAACTGATAAGGCCGGGCTCAGACAGCGCTGGTTTGGGGCCGATGCTGCGACAGTTGCTTGGGATGTCCTGGCAGATTGTTGAGCTCTCGCATCTGCTGATGGATTCCCAGGATTGTGAAGTTTCTGATTTTGCTGCAGCTTTGGGTTTTTTTGCCCATGAAAAGCAAGTTTTGCAGCACTTGTATGTGACTGGTGATTAAACCTTACAGAGAAATTTTACTGAAATAAACCATCAACATATTCCACTTTAATAGGAACAAGCGGTTGGCCGGTGATCATTATATTTCCTTATCTGCTAAGTTTTACTGGGTACCTGACTGATTCATGGAGGCAGTGCTAATTACACTGGCTTTTTTCTACGGGGAGATCTTTTTTTCCCCTAACATCTTGCCCTCGTAGTCAGCCTGCTCCCTGTAAAGTCCTCTCCTGTCCTCCCCTCCTTTGATCTGCTGGTTAGGGTTCACCTCCTTCGTTTTTTGCAATTACCAGTCTGGAGTGAGGATGCCCCTGACCTTTTACCAGCAGTCTGGCAGACACATGGGACAGGAAGCTTGGGTTTTATTTCAGCCTTTTCTACTATTCATCTTGGATGGATTACAACAGTAGCAGCTCCAAGCGTCCCAGAGCCCTTTTTGTGATAAATCGGAGGCAACCTCCCGGCCACAGAGGAAGGTGCAGGGCAGTGTTCTCTGCTGCGGGATGGGCGAGGGACCGTGCATCGTTCCTGGGCATTCAGACCCCGTAGCCCCTCACGTTCTATATGTTGCTGTAGTGGGAAGAATGTCTTTTATGCCAAGTTTGGCAGCAGTTACCCCAGAGCACAGTCTGTTCTGGAGAAGAATCTATGAGGATGTCAATACAGCCAGTGAGTCATTTGCTCCAAGAAACAGGACTTGCTTCTGTTCGGCTGCTGCTCTGCTGCGTTCTTGTGCTTTCAAGGTTTTGAAGCTACAGCAGCAGTGGAACAGGCCAAATAAATCAAACTGCCATAAATACTTTGCGAAAGTTTAGGATAGAGCTTGGGGTTTTGGTCTGAGGTTCAAGGAGATGAGTAAGGTTGCCATAAAGTGATGTGGGATTTTTCCCACCTTGGGAAGTAACCGGGAAGGCTGACGCTGGAGCTTCCATCAGTACAGCTTCACAGTGAGGGGTGGCAGAAACTCTGGCTTCCCTTCTTTGTTTATATAGCTTAAAAATGACAAAGAAATCAGTTTTTCACAGCTAGTTTTGTAGACAGGTGATTAAAAAGCTGTTGGGGGGGTGGGGGGGGAGCTCACTTTTCTGTTTCACCGTTTCACAGCAAAACGTACAAAACCAGACAGACATCTCCAAAGAAAGAAAATGTGATAATTCCTTTAGAGGAGCTGTGATTTATAAGAACAAGAAAGTGAAGACAGGCTCAGATGTGCAAGGAAGGGGGTGGGGAGCTGGAGAGATGAGCCTGTGGAATGACATTATAACTTTACCTGCTTGCTGAATGTATCTGTGGATTTAAATGACATCTCAGGGGACAGTATCAAACTTCTAAATTCCATTCATCCATCAGATGGGAGAACAAGACCTGGCTTTCAGTCGGGCAGGAGCTGGAGATTTCTCCTGGAGTAAATGAGCTCAGACCACACAGATAAAGAACGTCTTCTGTTCCGTTCTGAAACATTTCAGGGGAGAATCATCTGTCACTCGGCTCCGGGCTGGAGGCCTTTCAGCTCCGCCCGAGGTGCGGGGTCCGGCACAACAGGGATGCTTTTCAAACTCTTTCCAGTCCTTCATTCCATTTTTAATTTTCCAGAATTTGCTTCACAGCTTCTCACAGTTTAAAACAAACTGCCCAGCACTCGAACGCTGCAGGTAATTCCGCCGCACGCCAGCGTTCCCCTGGGAGAGGCTGGGCTGGGTCGTGCCTGGCAGGACTTTGCTCCCTGGTGTCTTGCAGAACTGCTGGTTTAAGAATTTTATGTCCGTTTACTTTTTTTTTTTCCCCTCCAGTGACTATCTTACCATCCTAGCCAAAACTGAAAAGGAAATAAACCAAACGACAAATGAAGTAGTTTTTTGTATGGAGAGTTAGTTTTCCTCGGCTCGGCTGTGCTGTCTCAAGTTTTACCTAGATTAAAATGTAATTTGTACTATTAGAATAAATGCATTGAAGCAAATCTGCCCGTTAATACAAAGCCAGCATAGACAGAGACCTGTACTCTTAATAGAGAATAACGCCCAGGGAGGAACCGAAGCTTCATATGTTAGTCTAGCTATGAGTGTCTGTGATAGGTTTTTGGAAAGTTTTACACATTTTTCTTTTACCTTTTGTGCTCATCTAGTCCAGCCAGACCCGCCGGTACTCCAGACGCTGGCAACTTTTTTAAGTGTCAAGAACTCTTTCTTCACCGGAAAGTTCTGTGAAAACTAATCACCGATTTGGTCCATTTTAATGGATACTTTGAAAGAAAGACGAACTTAAAAATGTTTGAAACCCACAGATGGTTTCAGAGAAGGGTCTTGGACATGATTCTCCCCAGACACTTTTCCTTCCCAGTGGCTTTCAGCCCCAGGCCCCCGTGTTTAATATCTCAGTCTGTCTCAATAGCGACGGTTTTATTTGGCCAAAGAGAGAAGAACAGCGTTCACGTAGTAGAATGGAAATGCCTGGGTGTGTCTGGAGGGGAAGGGGCTACAGGCAGCGTACGCAGAGAGGAGGGGAAGGTAGTGACGCCCACACCTACAGCTTGCACCCCAAGGGGTAGGGCTGGTGGACACTGCCCTTCACCCCTTTCCTCGAGAACAATCCTTGGAGCCTGCAGCCCAAAAGGTGGCACAGCTCGCGGTGAGGTGGAGACCTCGGCTCCGTGGTCCTGTGGGGCGGGTGCTCCTGGTCGGCGGATCCTGGCACAAACTGACGTGCTCCTGCATCTGCTGCGTGGGGTCACAGGCTGGGCAAGTGTCCTGCTGACACGTGGAACGGGTGTTGAGGAAGGGGGCAAGGCACAAGGACTGGTGTGAGCTTTGTAGCTCGTTTAATTGCCCTGGAAAGAAAAAGTGACTATAGAGCTGGAGAAGAAATTCTTCCAAGATAAACAAAAGTACATAAAGATCAAACCTGGTCCCTCTGGCTTCATCTTTAAAGAGAAGCGAAACCACCAAGGTGTAATGAAATGCCCTCATGGTCCCAACCTGTCAAAACCAAGAATCACTGGAAAACTCTCTCTGGGGTTTTTTTTTTTTTATTGAATATTTCGTCTTGATTTCCAGAACAAATGAGTTTGGGTAAACTGGAGATAAGGATCTGAAATGTGAATCACGGGCTCATTTCAATGAAAGCTGCCATGGAAACATATCCCCAGTTAACTTCACTATCTACAAAGGCTCGATGGTACATATGATCCTAATGATTTCCACCCAATTCACAGCTATCTGGGTCAGACACCATTTCTGGAGTATCACAAAAGACTGCGTGCCCTCATGGATTTATAGTATGTTTTTTCCACGCAGAATGAGAAAAATACACTGTGGGGAGCAAAAGGGGTGTGTGTTGGGGGGCAGGCATTTAAAGCAAAATTTCATTTTAATTAAAATAAAAAGCAACTTTTCAAATATGGAATGTCAGGCTGGTTAACCTTGCATCCTGAGTCTGGAAAGATACATTTTCGTCTTTGCAGTGCCTTAGTTAGTGGTTCCTGGCACATTACATTAACTAATTTGAGATCGAATTATCAAATTTGCTCATTGCTGCTAGCACTAATTTGAAACCTTACAATAAAGAACAGTTTGAGAGGCAGATGAAAGGTTGCCACCCACAGAGGCTCCAAGACCTGTCCCTGGTGTATCACAGCAAGGTTCGGAGAGATTTGGGGTAATTGCAGTCATGAGCTGGAGTTGATTGAAGAAAATTATACCCCAGTTTTTTACTACAAGCTTTTTTTCCCCCCTTTTTCTTCCTTTTATTGTGTGTGTGGCTTTTCTTAAATTGTGCTGTGAAATACTATTGCGAGGAAGACAAAGTATTACATTTTTAACAACTTTATTAAAACTTTGCGTACAACTCTTTCAGCTTTAATACTGCTAAAGTTTCTGAAGAATTCTTCATATAAATGTTACCTGTATTTTCCAAGATTTTGAAAATTTTGTTGCAGCTGAGGCCTTTGTCCTTGCTAAACTTTAAAACTTTTAGGCAAAAAATACATTAATGGATTTCAAAATGACGTAAAAGTCTTTTGCAGTCTTATTAGGAAAGATCTACCGGCCCTTCTGCGTTTTACAGCTTTGTGAGGAAACTTTCTCAATTGCCAGGTTTAAAAATGACAATTATGAGCTGAAAGCAATTTTCTACACCTCCACATTTCCTAATTGTTATAAAAGTGATCGGTTTCTTGGCTGGCGTGGTTGAATTACCATCCTCAAAGAACTTGCATTTTAACAAGTTACGCGGGCTGAAGCTGCAGGGGTCCTGAGAGAGGCATTTTCTTTCTGACCTTCCTGAGATAAATAATTAAGATGGAGTCTAGATAAAGATCACTGTCAAAGGTGAAGGGTCAACCTGGCTGGCTGACCTAGGAGGTAAAATTGCCCTGCTTGCTGTGGCAGCAACTTGAAGGCAGCTGTGTGTCAGCAGGACACGAAAGTTTTTTGCTGTTGAATGGGCAGAGCACTGAAAAAGAAGAGGTGAGGGAGTAAAGGTCTTAAATTTACAGTCTATATCCATCAAATGGGGGTTTGTATTAAAAAAATTTCCTGGTCAAGGTTAAGGGAGCAGATTAGGGGATGGTAACAAAGCTTGAAATCTGGGGAGTGCAAAGGTCAAAATGCTCTCCTAATTCAGAGCCCGTAGGCAAACCTGGGTTTAGAGCCGGCTCTGCGCCCGCCCAGGTTCTGCTCTGTGAAATAAGTCGTTATCAAACACATGCTGCTGTATTAAAGCCTCCCCCAGGGTCCTTGCTGTAGCGAGCATGCCTGGACACCCCGTGTCTCCTCGGAATCGAGCTCGGCAAGCATCAGCTCGGCAGCACGCTTGCTGCGGGAGCTGCTCGCGGTGGGGACCTGCCTCATGCCCACGCTTCTCACCTTTCAAGACTCTTGAAGTCACGTTTTCATCTGAGAAGCATCCTAAAGAAATCACAGCAGGCCCTGGGATGGGAATCACCTCCTTGCATTGCACCATGGCTTCTTCCGTGTCCGGGAAGGAGGGAAGGGGGGGTTCATGTCTGCAACCAGGTACAGGGGACACACCATCAGCTGTGGACCAGAGAACAAACTGGGCTGTGTCCCGTGTCCCTTCTGCTGAAGGGATGCAGAGGACACGCGGTGCCTGCGCTGAGCTGGTCCCTCTCCTTGCGGGTCATTCGCTGACTCTCTAGATGAAAAAGAAATCCTATCCAAATGAAGGCACCTCGGAAGGGAAACCATCCCTCTTTTGCCCTGCTTCCGAAGTTGTGCTGCTGCTCAGAAGGCATCACTTCACGAGCCAGTGGTCACTGAGCAGCAATTAAACAACGCTGAAGGTTTAGGAGCAGTTTGGAAATTGTTTATAATGAACTAATCCATTATCATTAGAGAACCAGAATGCGAGAGGGAAAAACAGAGGGGGGGAAAATCCACCTTCCTCTCTTCAGACCCCCCCATCTCCATTCCTGAGCTTGTTCCTGTTTGCAGCACTCTGCTTTGGGAAACCTTCTCAGCAGACAACCCAACGTGTTGGGGTTTGCCCCTCTGATAGCTGGGAACACGCGTGCCTTTGTCCCCGAGCCGGAGCATCCCTGCATGTCCCAGCTCTCCACAGGCAGACGTGGGGTGGTTGGAAGTGGGGGCACAGCCTGGGGGGCCTGAGCTCGCCTGGTGGGTGCCCCTGGGGAGCCCCAGGTCCCGGCTGGCCCCACGCTCAGCCCAGGCAGCGAGGGAACGAGGAGCTGCGCCTTTAACTGTCCCTGCAAGATGTCTGCAGCCTGGGCTGCCTCTTGTTTTGAAGAGGGAGTGCTTGGGGGCTAGTTCCAGAGCTCAGTGACAGAGAGGAAACAGGGCCAGGAATAAATGGCCTGTTGATTTACTCAAGTTACATCATTTTCTTCCCCTCAAGAGCCTATAAATCTCACGCTCCTTGTAAAAACAGAATTTAAAAACAATTGAGAGCTTCTGAGACGACCCCATAGCTTCCAGCCGCTGTGGCCTCCGAATATAGAGCTGCCTTTCACAGGCTGGGCCACTTGTTTCATATTAGATACTGGGGAGCCCCGCTTCCAGCTAAGCAGCAGAAGCTGTTAAGATATTTTATAGTCATCCGCGTGGTTTAGATAACACTCTCCCCATACATAGCACGGGGCTTTAGCTGAATAGCAGGCTTCCTGGCTTGGCCGCCAAGTTCAGAGAGTCATTAATTCACACATTCGGGTTTCTCCTCTCTTCAGTAATATACTTCTGATCAAAGCCACCCGGGCTGGCAGAGGTGCCTCTGTTAAAAAGTGGATTCTTCTGATTATTGTACAATTTACGGCCTCTTTGCTCTAAGGGTTTGCATTTTAAGAAAAAAAAAAGCGCTCAATTGTTGAGCTTGCTACGGTGCTCATTAGTTTTGCCTTCCGCCTCTGATCTGAAGAGATTTTTTTTAATTCAGCGGGGATTTGTGCTTTGTTATTTTTTCATTGCTAAGGTGACAGAGTGTGCTGCAGCTCTCTCCACAGCTGGGTCCATCTCTGCGATGGTTACCAGTGTTCTGGAGGGTGGAAAGGGGGCTTAAAAGGGACAATTTTTATGTTGTGGGGCCCCAGACGAGTGGTAGTTTGCCACTTCTCACCTCTGAGGTAGATGCTAACCAGGAAGAGCTGACATTTAATCTGTCCTGATGTTAGAAGCAGGTCTCGATGGTAAATTTTATAACCGTTCTGGGGATGTGGAGTTTACAGAGCAAGGGCTGGAGTTACTAGAGCTGAGCAGGTCCTCATTCCTGATCCGCAGCAGTAGCAGCTCCCGTTCAGAAGTCTCTCGGAACCTTGGAGAAACATAAGGGGCTTTTCTCAGTCTGTTTGCAGCCTTTTGCTACCGTCTGTAACTGTGTGATATCTTATGTAATGATGTCAAAGAGGCATTTCTCAGCCTGAGCCAGGCTTTCGAATGGCTAACATCCAAGTTTTAACGCCAAAGCCCTAAAGTTCTGCTCTCTTTATTGTCGCTGATAAGCTCTAAAGTGGCTTCTCTACTATTAGGTATGTAAACACATAAAAATCTGTGATTTTAAATATTTCCTAGACCTACTGTGTGAGCGAAGGTTGTTTTTTTTCGTTCAGTAGAGGGGAGGGCGATGGTTGCTGCACTTGGCTGTGCTGTGGCTGAGCTTGGAGATGGAAGAGTTTGTATGTTCCGTATCAAGGGATGCTTTGATAACGATATTGTGGTTAAGTGCAGGAAAAGCAGAACTAACTAATGAAACCAGCAATTCCTTCTAGGCTGATTTTTTTTTTTTTTTCCTCCGAGAAAAGAAATAAACATACAAGTTGACATAATTCAGAAATGCTCGTGTTTGCTCGTTTCTGGCTTGCTGCCATCCCAGAGTTAGCACAGGGCTGAGGAGGAAGGAATCCCTGCAGGCACAATTCATATAAACTAAGTGGATTTACTTATCATTTATGAAAACAAAAAGAAGGTATCTGATTAATCACTTTGTGGATTGAGGTCTAGGCCATGATGGTTTAAGCAGGAGTCGATTGTGTGTTGTGTCCCCGCTACGTTCGGATTTCCATTTTCACTTTCCTTTTAGAAGTTTCCGAATGACTCAATGGCCGGATTAAAACTTCGGGTGGGTGTTTTCCTCCCCAAAGCTTTTAGCCTGATGAAACTGTTAAGGAAAAAGGATGCCTGTAGACAGTAAGGTATACATGCTTATATAGACATGGGTTTAAGGTGAAATGCATATATATATATATATATAATTTCACTCTGGCCTCCATCAATATTGTGCCATGGAGCTGGAACAATTATTAACTATTTGTATGAAGGTGTGTAACACGCTTTATCTCAGAGTGAAAATATTATGGACAAAATACTACCCCAAAATGCCCTAACCATGCCATTTCTCTGGGCAAAAGATCTTGGCTTATAACCTCAGCAAGACCCACAGCTCCCATTCCCTAGGAGCCTAATTTCAGTGAAAGCCATTTGAGGCTTCAGAGTTTTCAGTGTATGTCATGTGCTGCCTGTACCTTGGAATGAGATGAAAAGGGAAAAAACCTTCTCTTTTTGGGTGTATCTTAAGGAATTATTTGCCTGCTACAATTTGGTGCTGGGAGTTTGGCCCAGACCCACCTTTCTGGTTTGTTCAGGGCTGTGGTATCAACCAGAGGTGATGTGAAAGGCAGTACAACCCAAACTGGGGGACACTCCAGGACAGTGGCCATCAAATGGTGAGAGCTTTGTGAGCCTGTCATGAGAAGCTGAGGACAGAACCTTCCCAGTAGAGAACAGAAGTCAGAGGGTAAACTTCCAAGGGTAATTTGAGAATCTGGAGTCTGTGCAAATCCCCCCATTCTGAAAAAAAAGTGTAAGGGATTGGACATCACGGTAGTTTTCTTACACTGGTAAAATTTGCTTTCTCTTCATTCTCAGATACTATACAAAAATGAGGAGCATTCTCCATATGTTTTATGGAACTTCATTAACTTCATACCTTCAGTGCTGTGGAAGGGAGTTGAACTTTTTTTTTTAAAATGGGCTCTTTTTTTGCCCTTTTTTATTACCTGCTGTTCCTTACATGCTTGTTTGTGCAGTGTATTTTCTGATGTCTTCCAAAGTAATGGAAATCCATGGGCTTTGTTAGATGTGGTGTTGAATAAACACCTCGACTGACCACCACCAGGGAGGTGTGGATCATGTAGGAGTGCTCAGCTCCTGACGGCATCTGAAGGTACTTTTGGAGCCCTAGAAGGTGCTGTTGGGTATAATATCACGGGGATTGGTTCCTAACAGCTGTAGCTTTCAGGTAGTGCCAGGGAGGAAGGCGTTAGTGTACCTGTTTCCAGTGTATAACTGCAAATACTAGTACACGGGTTTTTTTATCTTCATCTGTACCATATTTGCTCTTTTTTAAAGTACTTCTGTTATTTTTGTGTATGCTTCACTCACAGTTTCTATTCTGATGTCAGTGCAAACTGCTTTGCGTGTGGTTTTGCGTGTAACTACAGTGGCAAAACCCTCTGGTAACAAACACAACTTCTCAGCGACGCAGAGGAGTTCTTGTGACTTCGATACACGTTTGTAGTGCTCCCTGGGTCTGTTTCTCTGTCCCGATGAGCCCAGCACCGTGAACCAGGTTGAGAATCTCGTTCACATTCACGCCATACGCTCCAGAATCTGCCCATTTTCCCCTCCCCTTTCACCAAGAACAAAGCCTGTTTCCACATCTCCAGGAACCACCCGGTTGACCAGCTCCCGGAGCGTTTGGTGAGTAGAAGCAGGTTCTGAATCCCACTGGTGCATACAGTATTTTCTTTCACCAGGGTATTAAAAAGCAACTAAGAAAGAGACCTCACAGATGCCAAGAACTGTTGAGCATTGAGTTGTAGCCTCCATGGTGCTTCAGTTCCTCCGCTCGGTAGATAGGCAGCGGTTTTCATGCTGTTTGACAGTTATCTCCTCAGCAGCATTACTGGGCTTATACATCTCCTTTCAGCAGCTCCAGATAGAGCTGACAGCAGGGGGATTCTGTTTTGTCTCAGCAAAGAAAAAAAAAAAAAAAAAAAAGGTGGTCTTTTGGCAGTAGCCAAGGCCACACTCAAGCACCAAGGGGCACAATGTCTCCTCTGTCTCCGAGAGAAAATAGCTTCTGACAGGAATCAGCTTTCAGTCAACTGCCAGGCATCTCTCATTATGGGAGGCCCGACCTGCAGGCTGCTATGTAGATAACCTGTTATCGCAGGAGATTGAATGCGGAGTTAAATTGCCTCGCGCTGCTGTTTCTGCAGGTTCCGGGGGAAAAAAAAAAAATTATTATCCTTGGGAAAAATTTTGTCAGAGTTGAAAAAAAACCTGGAAGTTGAAGGAAGGCAGTGCCCCTTGGTGGGTGTAGGGACCGGCAGCGCCCCGGCTTGGTTCGGTGTCCGTCGTGGTGTGTGTGGGGCTGGAAAGCTGCCGGTGCTCGGGTCCGGTTTGCTGTGACAGGCAGTGCTGCGCCGGAGCGAGAGGCTGGTATCTGGACTTTGAAATTTGTTCTTATTATAACGTGGAAAGTCTCAGTGACTCAGTGTCCTCTGAAAAATCAGTGAGCTAGCCCTTGTGAAACTCTTGTGAAATGAGTACGGCTGCTTGGGTGAGCAGAGATGGGGAGGAGGGAAGGGGACACCCTGTCAGACCTGGCTTAATTCTGGCCTGTTCCACTTCCCTGCGCACTGAAGTTCTGGGCTCCTGCGGCATTGCACGGGGCATCTCCTCCACGTTTCTTAGATGTGGGGCACGCAACCCCGCTGCTAACCGCAGCCTTTCATGCCTCATCTCGGGCATCCCAAATATCCAGGCATGCTGAAAAAAACCAAAACAAAACACAGAAAGCAAAACTTACCGTGGTTTCTGCGAGCTCAGTGGCGATTGCAGCAATCCCTTATGATTGGCAGCTTTAGAGCAGCTTTTTGGTAATTTGTGCTAGTCTCAATCCAAGGATTTTCTTTAATCCACACGTCTCTTTATCTGGTGGGAGAGGAATCAGCTGCTGCACCCATTTCACTGGGCCCTCACCCACAGACCCTTCTGGGCACTGGGCATCGTTTTTCATTGAGGCCATATGCAATTAGGGCCAACAAAGTTAGATGGGCCTAATTTAGTAATTCTGTTTATGCTGACAATAAGTTATTTGACCTTCAGGCAGATCGTGTTTCTGATACAGAATATATCAGCTCACTGACTAACCTGCTGATAATGTGAAATCCATTGCATCGACATCTGAGATGCTGCAGTTGGACTGTGTTTAGAGGCAGGGAAGGAGCATCAAGGAAGAATTATCTTGTCTTAAAAAGCTTTTACATCCTCTGGTAAAAATATCTTGAAATTAGGACATTTTTCTTTCTCCTGGCTGGGGAGAAAGGTCTTCTGAATAATTCATTCCAGATTAACCGTAGTAGCTGTTTGTTCAGGCTGCCTCGAAAGGTGATAAACCAATTAAGAGAGGATGAAAGTGAAGCTGAAAGCTTCTGCTAATCACCTGTAGGTGCAGTTAACGTTCATAGGTCGAGCTGGGATGGTTTAATTACAGCAACATTTTGAAAAATATGTGCCATATTAATCTCATTCTTCCTCCAAAGGCTCTGATTCTTCCCGAATGTTCAATGTGAAAGGGATGTCCACTCACAACTCACATACATGTGCTTCAATGAGCCTTTGAAAAGAGGAGTCTGGATTTTGCGGGGAGTGCAAGAAGGGTTTCTCAGTGTAACAAGTGATGCTGCAAGGATGGAAACTCAATTTCCTGCTGAGGAGATGGCTCTAGCTGGCAGCCACGGCTTCAGCGTTACGTCCCTCGCTCTCTCTTTTCTTCTGTGAGTTTAAGTGAGTCACTTTTCGCTGTTCCCTGTTGATTTGTACAAACTGCTACAGGATTCTCAGGGAAGGGGAGATTTTTTGAGGTGGTATTTATGTTTTTCTGTCTTCATATCGAAGGAAATAGCTGTGCAGGCAACAAAGTTCCTTTCCTCTACCGTGCATCCAAAAGGACCCGTCTGACGTCCTTGTGTCATGAGATCACACTTGTACCAGCCACAATGGCAAATGTCTGTGGAACTCTCTTGCCATCAGACCAAGTGTCTGTTGCTCCTTGCAACCCTGCCTTGATCTTTTTGCACCACCTGGCTCGGGGTCTGGAGCAGTTACAAAAATAAAGAGGAGAAAACACACAAAGCTCATCACGAGTTCAAAGGACCACAGACACTTTGTTAAATGCAGGCTCTTTGTGCTATCTTGTACATGACATAGTTTGCTGAACAATTTGGTGACTACTGTACACTGTCAGCTCGCACTGTCCCGCCGTGGGACACGGGCGAGCTCTGAATGCAGCGAAGAGAAATGCTTTCATGTCACTTTTATCTGACACTGGACGCCTGAGACAAGTTTGCAGAGGTAGCACCAAATTCTTTTTAATAGTCGTGGGGTCCTGCACGGCTTTCCCTGGGTGTATGGTCCTGTTTCACTGGTGAGCAAGGATCACGCTGTCCTGTGAGATCATCCAGGCTGGGGGATGGTTCCCTTGAGGAACTGCTTCCTCATTTTCTAGGATGAGGAACCTGCTGGCCCGCCCTTAGTCGCTGTCTGCAGCAGATGCTCTCTGCTGCTGACAGGTACCAGGGGTCAGCTTCTCCCTCCTGCTCGGGATGGTGTCTCACCAAGACGTTCTTCCTGTTAGGGATCTAAGCTGCAAGTGCCAGCTGCAAAATTAGAGCTAGCTGCAGCCACCTCAGCAAAGAAAAGCTGCAGGATGGATTCTGGAAGTCCCCTCACACAGGAGGACAGGGTCCTAAGCAGGGATGGAGGGCAGAGCGTGAGCCCACGGTGGGGGGAACATGTTCTTTAAACACAGGCTTGTGGAAAAAAACAATCCCCAAATCCTTAGGCTTCTGAAGGCTAGTCGTTAATTTTGAAGGGTAGAAGTTTAAATGTTGTCTCACAAGAGAATGGTTTTTCTCCCAAATCGTTAACACATCTATTTCTGCCACTTTACATGGGCACTCATGTTGTAGTTACCTTAATTGTCTCGTGTCCTTTCCCCACTGAAGCTTCTCAGTTCAAGTGGTGTGGCTGTGAGACTTGATAAACCTCTTTGAAAGCCAGGCTAGCTATGAAAGTAAGCTCTGATAAGGGCTGTTCCATAGGGCGTCTTCAGCGCAGCAGCTGGATGTCTGACAGTCACTTTGAATTTTGGGCTTCAGCGAAAGAGAAAATTCCCTGAAACCAGCCGCTGTCATTGCCGAAAATTCTCATAATTTGGGATGATCTGATTTTAATGCAAATGTCCTCCTAATTTCTAAGATCTGCTTATAAAGGATAGATTGTTGAAAAGGGGTCTTGCAGACCGAGATTTACTGTGTTCAACACAACAAAAATATATCGATCGGAAGATGGTGTTTCTTTTATTGTTTAAAGACAGAGCCAAAGGACTTTGTCACCTGTTAGCTGCCCGGCAGAAAGAAAATCCTGTGTATGCAGCCATGATTCAGGGTCAAGAGGTAAGGAGATAAGGCCTGTCTTTTGTGAATGGGAGCTTGACTTTCAGAGAGCAGGAAGTGGGAATGAATGCGGGGAGAATGGCAGGAGTCAGGATGGTGAAACTCCAGCCTGCTCTCATCTGATAAGAAAGAGACACTAAACTTAACACTGGCAGGGCGGCCCTGCTCGGAGGTGAAGGAGAAAGGCAGCCGCTGGCCTGCCCGACGTTGTTTTGTGTGTTTACAGTCAAAGCAGTAACGTCATTTAGGGTTCGTCAACAGGAGTGACGCTGACCCCTGCTCGCTCGCCCCGTGCTTCTTGCTCTCCCTTTCCGTTGACCTCTTGTCTCGCTGCAGAAGGCTTGGGGATGCTCTGGGAGGTGTCCTCCTGGGTGCTGGTGGCAACCCATAGTCATAGTTCATAGCCAGACATTATCTAAGGCCGTGGACTGGGTGTGACAGGACTGTAAACTCCCGCGTCTCCCTCTGCCCACATTAGGCCTTTTTTCCCTTTCTAGTAACATTTTGAGTCTGAAGGAAGACAGAACTTCTGGTCTGCAGGCAGAATTTGAGAGGGATGTTTCAGGAATCAGTCCATGAGTCCACAGAATCACAGAATGGTTTGGGTTGGAAGGGACCTTAAAGATCATGTAGTTCCAAGCCCTCTGCCATGGGCAGGGACACCTCCCACTGGCCCAGGTCGCTGGTTTGTTATCCCTGTGGAGTAACAAGCTATGGATGTTGGTGTGACTCGGGAAGAGCTGTACATATTGCTGGGACAAGTCCCCAGAGAGAGCCCACCATGATGGGGTTTGGTCCGTTCATTGATGCTTGGTGGGCAAGGAGAATCAGTGCTGGGGCAACTTGTCTTCCTTCCCCTCCTCCGGCTGCCGACAGAAACTGGTCTAATGAAAATAATGCGATGTTACTTCTAAATCTATAATGTGATTTCAGTTTTTCCTAGGCTGTGTAGATGTAATTAGAATTTGCCTGCATCAAGCAGCAGTTCCCCAGAAAATCATCAATTAATTGATTCCAATTACTCGTAATTGTTTCTCATACATTTCAATTAGTCTGTTGTGTTGTTACCAGCAGTACAAGTCAATTATACAAGTAATCAACATGCCTTTAATAACTGTCGTGAAAAGAAGTTGTGAAAGAGTTTAGGGAGGAAGGACAACATTCTGATGTCAAAAAGTGCCTATTACGCTGATTTATCGTTCAGCTGCAGCGATTTCTGGAGACAGAGAAAATAACCCAACTGTACAAGTCAGATGTTTTTAGTGGGCAAAGGACTCGGAACCTGAGCTGAGGGAAGGCTCTGCCACAGCCTTGTTATTCCACAAATAATGGAAGTGGTTAAGGCTGAAAAACAAGCTGGCTTACTAGTAATTAACATAAAATACATTACCTCATCATCCGTGAAGGGCGATTATGTTTATTTTTTAAAGTTTACAAGAGGAGCCGTAGGGGCCAGACTTTTGAACGTGTTGGGTTTCCCCAGTACTGTGGCCAGTGGCACAAATCCCAGTGATCTATCGGCGAGGTGAAAATCAGCAAATTCCAGGTTTTCAGGCTTCTCAGTCACACCACCACTCGGGAAGAAATCACCTAAAAATTTCTCAACAACGAAACCAAATGAATCCCATTTCGCAGGAGCCAGGCAGCTCCCCAGAGCTGTGGCATTTAACCTGTAAGCTTTGATTTTAAGAATCTGTGGGCACTTCAAGGAAATTCTGGGAGAAAACCGTGCACGTGGGTGAACTGTCGCGTTAGGCTGTTTCCCTCCTTAGCTACAGCGGGTGCTTCTTAGAAAAGGGAAGTGCAGGTCACTTTTAGAGATTTGAAGAAGTGTTAAGAAATATTTGCCTGCGACACCTTCAGAATCAGGCTCTAATCTCGCTGCACATCTTCTGTGGTATAATTCCATTTATTGGGCTGCAGCTCTTCCACACTGCGCTAGGCACAGCAGGGCCTCCTCGCCCCCCCATCGCAAGTACCTCAGCTTTGCCCCCACCTCCGATCCATCCAGCAAGCCAAAGGGCTGAAAAGTCAGAGATTTATTAACCAATAAAGTTAATGAAATAATTAAGAGAAGTATTGAAATGATTACAGTAGATATTTTCGTATGGATGGGAGGTGTGATTTTATTACGAATATTTAAAAATTGACTCTCAGCGACAGTAGCAGCTCCTGCTTTCCAGCGTCGGTGGCCAGCCCTTGGGGTGCAGGTCTCGGTGTGCACAGAGTGTTTGTTTTTATGTGTTACTGCTCCAGAAGAAAATAGCGGAATGGGATAGATGAGGTGTGAGCGGCTGTTGCTGGAGGAGGCTTGTGGCACGAGCAATGTCCTAATGGCTGCGGGGCGGAGGTGTTCTGACTTTCTTCAAAAGTGTCTTCAAAATTTTCCGTGTTTGAGATCTGTTCAAGAAATGGTGAGCTGAGATTGGAGTCACTCCCAAGCTGGTTAAACCTCAGTTCTGCAGTGTTGAAAAACTCTTTTCCGTTTTTTTTTTGCTTGTAGAGTTGGGGTGGGAAAGGAAGCTATGTTTTATCGTTATTATTGTCATGGTAGTTGTTGTTGTTACTATTATTATTACTATTACTATTATTATTTACCCATCTGCGGTTGCTTGCTGTCTCCAAGTCTCTGTCACTGTCGGGAAGAAGTAGATGGAGTTGGCTGGCCGCGGCCAGCCCTCTGGTGCCTAATTACATAATTTCCCATTGCAGTCATCAGTGGAGAGAAAGCCAGCTCGCTCACGCGGTTGTGACAGCCCGACTTGGCTGTGAAGTTGCAGGAGAAAAGGTCCACGTTTGGAATGTACTCCCTAGATTTCGACAGCCCTGAACATGAAAATAGGAGGTATCCGTTCATACATCGTGCATTAAAAAATTCCCTCGTAAGGGTGTTCTCCCTTAGCTACGGCACCTTACGTGTGCCACAGACTCTTGCAGGTGCTCGTCTAAATTCTGATATAATGCTTTAAAAAGTGACTTAGGAATTTAAAAGTATTCCCACATGGGCCTCGCAGTGCCCGCGTGCGTCGCTTACCTCGATGGACACCCTCTTCTGCCATCTGCAGGAGTTTTAGGACTGAATGTTTATGGTATGCTGAGGTATCCCTAAAAAAAGTGACCCTGGTCCCAGGTAGTGCTGTTGTTCCAACCACGTGCGCTTACAAACCCCAAATTCTGTTCCTTTGAGCCTGCTGGGCCAGACGTGGCCAGAACATGCACGTTGCCAGGCCGCGTCACGTTGCCAGAATGCCCATTTTGCTGGCAGACTGCTGATGTTTACATATTTAATAATGAGGGTAACTGTTTTTTCCGTCAGAAAATGAATCCTGTAGAATCTTAAGATATGCCTGTGGAGTATTGTGCTGTGTATAGGTAGATTTTGAACGAGTTTCTGACTGTCATACTTTAATAACCACTAATTCAAATAGGTTGTGGGTGAGATGAAGCATTGGAAATGTAGTATTTTGGATGTTGTCAGAAGAAAAGCGTTGCTCAGGCTGCTCAGTGTGGCTCGGAAAAGCCCATTATTCAGTAAAGTGATAACAGTATCCGTGATTTAATTAATATTGGTGATTTTTTTGATGTGTATGGACTCCATTCTAAAGAGAGTAAAGATGTAGCACCAAACAAAGCCTGGGGTCCTTAGGTCAGGGACTGTCACTATGGAGCTGATATCAGTTACAGAACAGACAGGAACAGATTTCGTTTATCTGACACTGAGCATTGTGTTGGGAAAGTTGGCAGTGCTAATAATTAGAGATGTGAGCGCCCGCTAAAGAAACCCTGCTTAGCATGTAATCAATCTTCACGAAAAAAAAAAAGGGAGAAAATGAATCAACGCACACCTGCAAGGTTACAGGGAACTTAAAAGGATGGGGGAAAGTTGGATCCCATCTTGTGCAAACACTAGACGCTTTCTGAGCATTCCAGGCGCAGCTCTCAATGTGGGAGGGAGAACAACCCCATCCGTGCTTCGGGATCCATTTCCTGCGCTGCCTTTTGGTGATTCTCGCTCCCTGCGGTAGCACAAGGTTGTTCCACTCACTCTTAAGGCTGTTGCAGGATTCGGAAGCAGCATCGCGGTGAGACGTACGGTTTGTCAGGCCGTGGTCCGTAGGAAGGGCAGGGGGAAGGCAGCTGCTCTGCGGTGTTTGTGCTGCCACCAGCAGTGTGGTCACTAGTTTATTTTGTTCATCTTCCACCTTCCAGCCACATCCTTTTCATTAAAAAAAATTGAATATAAAAGAGAATATAAAAATTGAAAGCGGGCGACTGAAGCACAGGTATTTATTTGCAAAAGCTCCCAAGTTGCCGAGAAAACACTAATATGGGCAAAAGTCTTTGAACTTGCCAAGCTTCAGCTTTAAGAGACTGGTGTGTCAGAGAGGGTCTGGAACATTCCCTGAGAGAATAATTATTTTTGGCAAACTCGCATCGATCCAGTCTAACTTTTCAGCAGTGTGCTCTGCACAGCAGGTGTCCTTTGCACTCTCTTCCTTGTCTTCGGGAAACAAAACCGACAGAAAACTCAATAAGCCAACTGTTTTCCCATTGATCATATTTTGATTCAGAAAATTCAGCAGGCAGCATGCCGCTAAATTATTAACTGAACGTCATCATTCACAAGGGCCGTGTTCTTTTGGATGGTCTTGAGAAAAAAAAAACAACAAAATGATCCTTTACATTTGCCGGACAAAGGAATATCATCTGCTAACAAAGAGGACTCCTGCCATGAGAACAAACCGGGCTGTGTGTTCGGATTCAGGATCGTTGTACGGGAACGGAGGCGACTGTGCGGACAAAGCCATGGCCGGTCGGGGAGTGCTCGCAGCAGTGGCTCTGTCACAGGAGCTCAGCAGGCTCCTGGTGACTTCCCACGTTTAGACATCTCCGTGCTCGAGGTTGATGTCGGGTGACGTACGCTCACGTACACACGCACACGGGTTGCAGGGTCAGGCGTACGCACAGTCGGACTCGTTCGTGTGCGCCCAGAGGGAGGGTGACAAGTGTCTGCAGGTTAGCTTCTGGGTGAGGGCAAAGCCTCGTGGTGCCACCAGTTGGGAAACTGCTGAGCTGTCCTGCAGCTCTGACTCATAACACGATGCTTGGCTCTCAGGTAATGATGTGTGTATTTTGACTTCTAATAAAGGCTGTATTAGGCCCGGGAGACATGTGACATCATTTGAAAAATATGGCATTAAAAAAATTGCACAACTGTTGTAATGCCAGAAAGCCCAAAGACCTTCAGGAGTAACGTGGGTGACAAGAAAAAGCAAAAATACTTGCACGTTGAGGTAATACTTCATAGTGCTTTGGGTTCTGTGGCCGTACAAAAATAATGATCAGATACTCTTTTTTCACCTCTTTCTTTCCGGGAAGAAAAGAAAAGTTTGAAGAAGGAACTGGAACAAAAATGTGTATTTGTTATGGAGTAAAATGTCATTTGGGGATTGGGATTTTGGACCAGAGCCGTGGCCAAAAAGAGTGTTGCGTTTCATGCTGGTTTCCCCTCGGAAGAGTGGCTGTCAGAGGTGGGCAGGTCTGGTGTGACTTGGTCTGACAAGTCATAAATTCACAAAGCTGTCGTGGCTCAGCGTGACAAATGCGTAACATCGCAGGGTCCTGGAGCGTGTCACGTCAGGGCCACGTTGGAGAGATCTCTGAGACCTTCCTGTGGGCTGGTGTCATCGCTTGGAGTTCCAGAGCACCTCCTCGATATGAGCAATTAGTGCTGACAGCATCGGAGGGAGATGGACGATGGTTAGTGGCCGCTTTCACAAACCCCGAGCCATGGAATGGGGCAGGGCTGGAGATGCTGGGGGTCCCTGGTCCTTGTCCGTTCAATCCCTGAGCCGATGCTGCCTCCAGAGTGCACAGAGGAGCATTGACTGTGCTGGGACCTGAAACAATGCGGGCTTTGTGGCACGCTGCGCTGTCGCTGCTCAAGTGGAACCTTCGTAGAGCACCGCGATTTTACTTCAGTTTTCAAAACCGACTTTTCCCGGCATGTTGCGTATGGAAAATGCTTATCGGGCTTTCCTTCTGTTTATGTCACTTGAGAAAAGTCATTATGATGTGTTCCTGGTCAGTTTAATCCATGCAAAATATGTCAGCCCGATGTGTTTATGTTTTCTGCTCTGTGCGTTTAGTCAGCCTCTTTTACAGCTTTCAGCAGGACACTGAGTTTTTCTGGCAGCTCATGTTCTGACATGGTGTTACCCAGCAGGGGAGAAATAAAGGGAGGATGTTTAGGTTAATGTGGTTTAATAAAAGATCTGGTTTTAAGTCTGGAAAAGGCACAGAGAAGAGTCTTTATCCCAGTGTTGATTGTAAGGGATCTTTTAGTCTCCAGACTCAATGACAGTTATTTGGATGCAAGAAAATAACACGGAAGATCTAGTGATTTTTCATAGTTTAGCTGCTGGGAACCAAATTGTCAGAGTTTTACGGCTGTTAGATCCCACAAGTTGATCTTTCCTAGTTGTGCCATTAGGACATTTAGGAAAGAAAAAATGTAATTGAGAAAAAGGTGCTCTTTTAAACAGCAGAGAATGAAAGACAATTAGGAAAAAGAGACCATCCAAGTTGGTATGAAAACTACATCATAATACTCCACAGATCTTAAAGTGCTAGGAAAAGCACCTCTAATCATGGAAGAGAAATTGTGTTTTACCAGGAGAGGCACGGACAGAACATGCTCCCAGTCCACGGCCCAGTCCAGCCACCAGTTCTGATCAGCTTTCCTGTAGCTCACCCCAGTGCTGCGCAGAAACCAGGCAACGATAGACGGACCTTTTGCAGTGGGATGCCAGATCTCAGGGGGTTGGTTTTGCTTGGTTGGTGGGTTGGTTTTAATTCTGAGAGGTGAATTAATTCAGCAAGGTTTGGCGTTTGCCTGGTGCCAAGTGACTGCGCGGTTCGGACTTGCGCTGGCTGTAGCTGTGCCGGGTGTTCGGTGGATGGCGAGATGATGCGATTGTTACGCTCTGTGGCTGTATGTTCAGCGTTCGGGCTGTAGAATGGGGATTTCAGGTTTTACCCACCTCCTGCAGTTATTCCGGAATGACTTCTGATGGCTAGAGGTCTAAACCAAGCCAGATTTCTCTGACGGTTAAGGCAATTCTATAGCTGAGGCATTAAGAACAAGATCACAGAACTTTCTCGAAGTTGCGCAGAGTGTCAGTGACACATCGGGGCACGTGCCCAAGCTTTTTGTCGTCCCAGGCCAATGTCTTGAGCAGCAGATCATCTTTCCTATTCATGGCTGGAAATAGAGCAGGCCTTGCCAGCTGCAGGCCCAGATAGCGAAGAACGCAGCGTATTGTTCCTATCTAGGTTGGACAGGATGCGCGATCTTTTCTGCGGCCGTTGCCTATTTTGGTCTACTAAGCCCTCCTGATTTAGTGACCCACATGCTCCCAGCATTTATTCTGTTATGTTTACTCCGATTTAAGTCGGAGGAATTTTTCCATGCCGTCTGGGTTTGTTGGGTTTTTATTTGAAATACCATTTAACGGGCCCATCTGAGTTACTTCAAGAGAGACGGGCCCACTGTGTTTTGTTCTAACGACAACAGCAAAGTGTGTAGAGGGTTCCCTGCCACCTGGAAAATATGTGTGGGCTTGAACCCCCCTCATCCCCGTGCTTCGCTCCCTGCCCTGCTGCGTGCTCCTGGTACAGCAGGAGGAACACACAGCTTCTGCCCTGTAAAATGTGCCTTTTGCTAGCAAAATACACCTTTTAAAAACCATCTTAGGAGAGTGACGCTAGGTAAAACAAGGTAAGACATTCTGGCATCATCTCCGTCTCGACTCCAGCTGGCCGGGAGCTGCCCTATCTTGGCTGCGCTGCTTTTTCCCCCACTATCCAATTTTTGAGATGCAAAAGAAGGATTTTTATGTGAAGAAATCAGGAGAAAATACTGCTGCGGTTTTCAGATCTGGGAAGATAATTCCACCTCCCAGACGCTCGGAATAAGTCTGTATTTTTGTAACTGAAAGATCCTGGACCTTGCTCGTGTAACGGTGATGATAGGAGCGTAAAGCAGCTGTGTGCTGGATGCAGAGTGATGGAAGTGTCCCAGCAGCTTTGTTCTGAAATTACAGTAATAATTCTTAAATTATAGCAGTCAGAAGTTAATGTATTTCTGCTCAGTATTGTCAGTGGCAAACCAAAGCCCATTAATTTCCCACTCAGTGTTTGTTTGAGAAATCATCCCCTGTCAGCTGCCGCTGGTGAACTTGTCTCCTCGCTGCATTCCTAGACATGCTCTCTGTCTCCCAGCGAGGGTCCTATCCCTGCGGGAGATAAGATACAACCGGTATTCACTATGAGGTGTCAACGGGCTGCTTTATGACACATGATGAGTGATAAAGGCTGTGGAGAGGTGCTGATGTGGCCACATTAGTTAATGAGGTCATAGCTGAAGTTGCTGCCCCACTGATAACCTGCAAATCCAAATAATGTGAAGATATCAGTAGGGTGTTTAGAAGTCCTGTCCCCGTATTCTCTTGCTGTCCATCACATTCAAGCACCCAATAAAAAGGAAAAAAAAAAAAAGAAGATGATGGCTCCAGAAGGGTAACACTCATTCTTTTTGCAGCTCCCAGAGCAGGTCCAGGCTATGGGAAAGCAGTGGGATGCAAGAAATGTCTGCCCAGGCTCGCCGAGCACTCTCGTAGAGAGCCCTGCATTCTTTTCGTGTCTAAGGAGAGAATTGTTGCATTGGATTAATAGTTCTGAATATGGTTGAAAAAGAGGGACCTCAGCTTTGTGTGTAGGTTGTGGAGGGTGGTAAATTCGGTTTAAATGCACTAAGGCTTTAACGGAATCCTTTTTTGCCACTAAACGCATCTCAAAAGAGTTACTATCCTCAGACAATGCTCTTTTTCACTGATGGTTCTAAATATGTGAAGGGAACATTCCTCGTGTCTCACAAAAAAGCGCTGGTTTTCAATAACAATATTTTTAGTAAGGAGTAGATGGACTCTCCCACGGGGCTCGTTGCCACCGGCCACAGGCAGCGTTCTGGATGGGGTTGAAGCACCAACCTCCAAGGTGTGCCCACAGCAGGAGAGCCTTTGGTGGGCTTGGGAGATACCCCAGGGTGCTGAAGGAGGAAGGGGGGGAAAAGCAGCTTTATAGGCCACATGGACACGAGAGCTCCATCGTGATTTGGGTTCCTCGTCTCACCCCTGCACGGAGGATGCTTGGCTGGGCCCTTCTCCCGCTGCAGGGCCCGTTGTTGCTTGGCAGCCGTCGGAGCCGTGTGAGAGGGCTTTGCGTTTGCTTTATTCAAAAAATCACGTGTGAGCTCGTAGATTTGAAAATCATATTGTCACTTAATAATAAAAAATGCCTGGGATTTGGAAATCTGTTCAAATGTGCTGTTTCCCCCCCCTTTTTTCTCTTCATAAACAAGGCAAGACCTGGCAACGTCTTGTCGTGCTGGTAGTGAACTTTCTGTCCTTCCCTTCTTAGCAGCTCAGGTCTAATTTATTTAATCATCGGAGCAAACTTTCAAAGTGCTCCATGCCTCCTCTTTTGTTTCTAAGGTTCAGATGTATTTTTAGCGCTTGTTACTGAACTGGGTCTGTGCATTGGAGAAGAATTAATTATTGTTTTGGGTTTGTTGTTATTCAGACGTTCAAAAAAAGGGGGATTTACGGACTTTGAACACCTCAGGGGCTTTGTTACATGCCGTTTGTATGTTGTTGGGCTTTTAATGATGATTTGGTTTTTCATATGAATTCAGCACTCTTGAAAGGTGACAGCCCTACCAATAAAGTCCTCGGTTATCCACATACCAGTTTCACCCTGGGGAGCAGAGCAGTCTTCCCCAGGAGGCCCCAGGAACCTGGCATGAAGAGCAGCTCAGAACGTGGGAGGAGGACGCCCTCTCCCTTAGCAGGAAAGAAGCTCTGTTTAAGAACCAAACTTTCACCAAGCACTCTAAAAGTAGCTGAAGTTCCCCCCTTTTTTAATAAACAAAAGTTAGTGGTTCCATCAAGCTGGTGTTACATGTTGGTAGCCTCCAGCGTTCCTAAGCAGAATATTTATGGTTGACGTACTATCGATTTCTTTTATCCCATCTTCTGCTAATACTTTTTGGTGGATGTTCTAAACCACGCAAGGCAACTATTAAGACCTATATGCGATCTCAGCTGTGTTCTTTTGAAAACAAACTGAATTTTTTTGTTCCACAGTGAGGTGATTGTACGAAAAATGCCCCGGTTGCACGCGTGAGTGCCACATGCTCTTCCCAGCGTTTGAAAGCAGCTTTCTACAAAGTTCTTGCAAACAGATACTGACTTTGTAAAGATTTGAGGAAACTTGAGACTGCTGGGGTACAAATACGCATTGGGAGTATTCGTTTAAAATGACTGAAAATTCAAAGAAAAAAATGCCTCCAGTATTCACCAAGTGGTAGTTTTCATTTTGCTTCATTCGTACCCGAAGTGAGTGCATCTTTGTACGGAAGGAAGATCCAGATGTTAGGTAAATCTGGAGCGTTTTCAGGAAAATGGTTGAACCTTTGGATGCTTATTCTTAGCCAGGCTCTGGAGGTTCACAAGAAGTTCACAGGAATTGGTGCGACGCTTGGCCCCTTTGCTCGGTGTGCGGCGGAAGGTGCCAATCCAGTAGCTGCAGTTTATTGCTTTTCAGTGGAGGAGGTGGTGTGTGCCTTTGGGGTTGAGACAGAAACTGTAAAAATAATAATAAAGCCCCATGTCCACGCTCACCTCCACCAACTATTTATTCCAGAAAATACAGAACTTCTCTCCTTGTTCCGGTTCTTTTCATTCTTTAAAAGATCAGTTCTGTAGTGAGCATGTTGTTAAGTGTTTGGTTTTTTTGTTGTTTTTTTTTTAAATTGGTCGCATTCTTGCAATCCGTGGCTCCTGTTAGTGGCAGGAATGCCTAGAAAGGGTGATGTTGTGATGTTGTTTATTACTTTCATTTAAATTTTGTGCGCGTGGAAGAAAATTAATTGGTGTAATTTGAAAACTTCTCTGCCAAAATTCTAAAAGGGGAGATGTAAGAACAGTCACAGTATCTTGCTGGTACTTCAGCTCAAACTAGAGGAAATGTGCTGGACTCGGTGGGTCAGAAGATGCTCCTCTGGCTCTTTAGCCCTGGTGCTCGTGTCTGCTGGGCAGCTCATCTCAGGCTGCTGCAGCTGCTGCTGCTCCCAGTGGGAATATTTCAGCCCTGCAGGTTTGGGAGAGCATAAAGCTTTCCTGCCTGTAAGAGCAGCTCAAAGCCTCACATCCTGGACCTTTACTGCCTGCCCCTGAGTCTACACAACCTGTGAAAAGCCATGTTTTTAAAAGGCTTCATTTTCAAACGTGCTAAGTACAGAACATCTGCCTGTGCTGTCGGTGGGAGCTGCTAAGTGCTCACCGCTGCTGAAAACAAGCCCATTTATTGCAGAGTCTTAATGGTTTTAGGAACAGAACTTCACCTGCCCGTGTTTGTGGATTTTAGCCATTTTCTTCAAAGAAGGAGGATGAATGCCTACTCTGGTTTCGAGCAGCGTTTTGCTGGCATTGGGTCTTTCCTGCCAGCATGCTTTGTACTTTATAGCAGACCAGGAGAGTAATGTGTAACATTTGAATGGCCCAACTGGTCCCATAAAAGGTGTCGCAATCCATTAATCTATTTCCCTTGTATAGTTGGTCTCAAGGAGTGACAGCATCGAACCTTCATATTTAGCATGTAGATATTTTATGGCTCTTCTTCGCAGTACACAAGCTGGGTTTCCCACAGCACTCTTGTGATGATAAACCCAGGCCTGAAACCTGAGCCTGGGCTTGGAGCTGGCTCCTGCTGCTCCTCCAGCTTCTGCCCCTCTTGTCCTTCTGACTCATCTTTGTGAGGACCACCTGGAGCAGCTACGTGGGGAGTGAGCACTGGGGCTGCTGTTGGGATTAGGCTGTGTAGAATGTCCTGGGATTTTAATTGGTGCTGATGGCTTTATTTTGTCAGAAACATTCTGTTTCTCTTGAGTCGGGCACGTAATCTGCTGCTTAACGCTCTGTAAGTCTGTTTTCTGGATCATGGAATAAATACCCAGCCCTTGCTGAGGTTCTAGACTCTTCAGTAAGACGAATTTACCATCTCCATGTGGTTGGTTTGGTTTTTCTCCTGTGATGGAGAGTAAGTTCTTCTGTAGTCCCCAGCCCTGCAGAGAACCATAGGGAGAACTGGGGAATGGTGGCTGGGTGATGTTTGAGGGACTGTTAATATTTGAAACCTCTGAACACCATTGAAAGGGGTGAGAGGAAAACAATTAGCGAGTGGAACACCAGAAGCCATGTGAAATATTCTTGACCAGCTTTTGGCGCTTCCTCACGTTCTGGAGAACACTGTTTGAACAAAACTGGATCTTAGCTCTGTTCCCTCGAGTCAAGCCAGGCAGCTGCTGGGGCAGTTTCTCCTTCTTCTTGCCCGCTGCATGAAGCACAGACCTTCTTCCTACCGCCGAGCTGCTGTGCTCGCCTCGCTGTCTCCGTGGCTGCTTCTGTGCTTTTATTCTGAGAGAAGCAGCAAAAAATCCCCACTCTTTTTGCAGAGCACACGGCCCCAAGTTCACTTGGGACTTCCAAACTCAACATCCTTGTGTATTTCCCTCCAGATTAGTTGAAATGGAGGATGCTGAATATTTAATTACACAGATTATGATACTAGCCTCGCCTGGGAGATCAGCTACAGCTCTTTACCTTGAGTCATTGATTGTACATATAAGAAAGATGCTGTCCTGCTGTGGCCAGGGTCAGGAGGCTACACGGGATCCAGCCTTGCTATGCCTGAAGCTCTCAACGTTCCTGCTGAGTTACTGGGGACCTCCGTTGGGCCTGCGCTTTGTAATGAGGTTTCCAGCCATCCAGAGATGACTCTGACTCCATGAACTAATAGCAAGGCACCAAACAGCAGTAATGACTTATGATGCCTTTCTCTGGGTGGCTTATTTTCTCTGATTTCTCTCCTAAAACCTGTTTTGACAGATTTTTCCAGGGCCTTCTGCCATGTTGAGCACCGGCGTTACCCGTTCTGCCCTTGGTCTTATTTTGTCTTTCTGAAATTTTTGCTATTAGACCGTCCGTAAGTAATGCTCACCTTTGGCTCTTTGTTACTTCTCGTACAGTCTCCTAACCTCACCTGCTTTGGCTTTAGAAAGAGGTTTTACTTTGGAATCATCTTTGGACACAGATCTGAAACAAGAAAACCTCACCTGGCTGCAGCGCTGGTCTGAGCGCGAGTTAAGCCGTGCTCTCGTGTCCCTCTGCTCTGTCGCTCTCTTCATTCTCTCCTTCTTTTGTATCTCGCTCTTCCTCCCTCCATGGGCCCAGCCTCTGTGATTAAGTCTGCAGCTCTCCTGCTGTTTTTAATAGGCCTGTAGACCTGACCATCTGATGAGAACCAAACTGCACAGCGTGCTCCTGAATACTTTCACTGGAATCTCCTAATGTAGGGTATTAATCATTACTGTCAAACCATTCAGGCCCTAAATGTGTCCACCCAGTATAAAATTATACTAAACAGGAGGGGAAAAAGGACTTGGCCCATATTAAAAACAGACATGAGAGAGTCCCCTGACATCTCGGGCGCGATGGCCGAGGGCACTGTCCGGTTTAACAAACAATGGCTTGTGCAGAATAGTCTGGTGGTGATTGACGGTCATAAAAGTTTCAGAAAATAAGGGTCATGAGTTAAAGGAAATGTGGAAAGGCGTGGCTTGCTCTCACCTCTGCTAGCTCGGATTCCTGGGAAATAGCTCCTGTGCATCAACCTTGGTGATCTTAATAAATATTTTGTGCAGCGGGGTCTTCTTTAGCTGCGATTGGGTAACAATAATTGCTAAATCAGTTGCCGTCATACTGAGTTATTGTATACGCAGAGCTGGGGGATTTCTTGCTTCAGTGTTATCACTTGAGTGCGACCCTGGGAAGCGTGGAGCACAGCGTGTTAGTAAAGCATGGGGGTACTTGACAAGTCTCGAGAAAGGTAAGGCTGTTTCTCTGGTAGCAGTGAGTTAGACATGCATGTTTTAAACTATATTTGCTCCTGATATTTCTGAGCTGCCAGGGAATGCAGCCCCTGATATCAGAAGGCACCTTTTTTCTTTTTTTTTTTTTTCCCCCAAGGTTCTGTTTCTCATTCTCTACAGTAAGAATGCCTTTATTCTTTGGCGTCGGTAGTAAAAGTTAATCGAGTGTAAAATAAAAGTTACATAAGGTGAGTGGTAAAATTTTATTATTCCTGATGTTGGCTTTATTGATGACTCCGTCCGGCGTTACGAGCTATGGCACCGCGGCTGCGCTCCGCGATGGGTTCGTTATCCCACGCCGAAACTCCGCTGCGCCTGGCATGGGCCTAGGAATTTACAGGGAAAGCTCTCCAGCTACCAATTACAACATTCTTAGGTAAACGCAGGGAATTTTACTGGCAGTGGGAAGGAACTGCTGTTTATTCCAGCAAGGCCCCTGGTCCACGTGTGTCCTGACAGGGGTGGTGAGAGGAGCCTGGTCACGATGAGCCTGCCGGCTGTTGTCCCTGCCGCCGAGGGTGGGTGGACACTGGTCGGTGGTTTCTCTCCTCACCACACACGCTCTTTCCAAGCCAACCTACAGAAATAACTAGCCCACAGCATTCTGATCAAGAATGCTTTTTTTTTCTTTTTTTTACCCTGTGCCTATCAGAATACATAAAACCGGTAAAAATCAGATAAAAGATCTGCATATAGTGCTGTGCAAACTGGGAAAGTCAGCTTCCTTTGATGTCTGTCATTAGCTGCGTTAACTGAGTGGCTAATAACACAATTGTTAGTGGTTTATACATTTAGTGCAGTATACTACCGATGTAATGCTCTTTTTTTCCACTCTGTTGTGTCTGATAAATGTGGTTTAAAATGTCAGGGTGTTTGGCACTTCTGAAAATCTCCTAAGTTTTCCTTTCTTTAATAGCTTTTGTGTCTTTTCCCACTAAAAGCCAATTGAGGCAACAGTGGTGAATAAAGAAGGCAGCTGATACTGGAAGGAACAGTAACAATGAAGCATTTCCTACCCTGGCTTGCATTTCATATTGACCGTGCTGTGAAACAACCCCAAATCCTCCTAGAATTGTGGTGCAGGAGGTAGGTTGTCACTGATCTTGGCAAGAGTGCCCTAAACCTGCCAACTGTGTTATATGCTTGAAATCTAGACGAAGATGTAGCAACCAAGCATGTTTCAGCTGGATTCTGCTTTTGAAATTAAGGAAATATTCCAGAAATTGGGGTGGGGGTCAGTGCTCAGAAACAAGAACTTCACAACTCTCCCTAAGAAGATCTGGTTTGTTTTCTTATCTGAGAGGGTCCAGCTGCCAAAAAAATGAATTTGTGGTGGAAATAAGAGACGAGTCTTCTTTCTCTTCCTCCATCATCTCCAAGTGATGCCACTGGAGGAAGGAAGGAGCTGTTTATACTGTCACAGCAGCAGTGTTGAGATCTCGGGGCTCAGGAGGTGCTCGGGCAGGTTGAACAGTCCCTGCTCTCTGATGATGAGATCTTTGGAGAAGTGCAGTTTCCAGAGAAGTTGCTCCAGGTTTCAGCTCGGTTAGAGCAGCGTAGGACTGTGCGATTTAAGTGACCATTGATCCAATTCAAATACATCTCCTAGTGATGACAGTCATCTTTCAGTTCCCCATGTGTGGGTGCTCAAATACAAGAGGACACAACAAAGTAGGAACTCGGGTAAACTCAGCAGAGCGCGGGTGGCTTTCTGGATGGGACCGTGCGTAGGCAGCACCTGAAGCGTAGGTAGATGTAGGACTGCACACAGAAACGTTGGGGCAGGTCAGGTAAGATTGCCCACCCGATTCACGGGCTCAAAAGCACCGGGAGCCAGAGATGTTGAATGTCAGCGTGTTCTTCCCTGGCTGGTTCTTGGATGCATTTTTGCAAAAATTTGCCAGAGAAAAACCAGCGTGGGGAACGGACCAGTGTTGTCAAGTAAGTTCAGGTGGCTGCAGTTTGATTAAGTGAGGGGGAATTAAAAATTCATGTAGGAAGAAGGTTGCTGGAGTAAAGCACTCCCAGAGCGCACCGTCCTTCAAAAAATGGACCCCATGTTCCTTTCTGAAAAGTTGTGAAAAACTATCATAAGCGCCGGCGCTGATATTGTCGGCTTTGCTTTCTTCTAGCAAAGGTGAAGGGGGGAAAAACCCCACATTTGCGAAATGCACTCTTTAGAAAACAGAGAATTATTATTCTCCCACATCAAAAGACGGGTGGCTCAAATTAAACGCGTGCCAAGACTGAACGTTTCCATCACCCGCACACCCACGTGCACACACGTGCACGCTCACACATCTGAAGTTGAAACACCTTTGTCACCCTGCCTCTGCGGAAAGAATTTACTTGATTTTACCTGTTTGGGAGACGCGCTGGTGCTGGTTCCAGCTTTGTGTCTCTTTATCAGCACGTTATTGATCCGATCGTGCTCCCTTAGGAGGGTGACTGATGTGTATTAAAGGCCATTTATTCCTCCGGTGTCTGTGCTAGTGTAGCGTGTTTCCATAACGGTATTATTAGTTTTGTCCAGCCTACAGGAAAAAGTGATACTGTAGCTGGCATCCCAGTGTTAGGTCATATTAAAACCATCTGTAACAAATCTTTATTTGCAGTTACTTTGGAGTTCAAATTTCAGCTTCTACTCCACCTGTCATCAGTGTTTATCCTCATAAACTTTCACAGCTTCTTTTATTCTGTTTCTTTCTCTTTTTTTTTTTTTTTTTTTTCATCTGAGAGAATTTTTCAGGATTTTTGGCAATCTCGCGCTCGCTTTGCCCAGCAGAATTTCACTCTCCTTGATTTAGGAAAGATGCAAGTTTAATACAATATCTTTAGGAGAGTAGAGTTTTTAAAAATATGATTTCCGAGAAAAAGGAGCGCTGTTGGTAGTTTTGAGTTCTGTGGCACAGGGAAATGTAAAATCATAGAACGTGTTGGGTTGGAAGGGACCTCTAAAGGCCATCGAGTCCAACCCCCCATGCAATACGCAGGGACATCTCGAACTAGGTCAGATCGCTCAGAGCCCCATCAAGCCTGACCTTGAATGACTCCAGGGATGGGGCCTGCATCACCTCCTGGGGCAACCTGTTCCAGTGCTCAACCACCATTGATTCCTAATGTCCAACCTAAACTTACCGTTTTCTAGCTTAAAACCATTACCCCTTGTCCTGTTGCTACAAACCCTTGTGCACACATCTTCCCCCGCCTTTCTCTAGGCCCTTTCAGGTGTTGAAGGTCACTATAAGGTCTCCCTGGAGCCTTCTCTTCTCCAGAACTGCCCCAACTCTCTCAGCCTGTCTTCATCCAGCCCTTGGATCATTTTCGTGGCTCTCCTCTGGACATGCTCCAGCAGGTCCATGTCCTTCTTGTGCTGGAGGCTCCAGAGCTGGACACTGTGCTCCAGGTGAGGTCTCACCAGGGCAGAGTAGAGAGGCAGAATCACCTCTCTCAATCTGCTGGCCATGCTTCTTTTGATGCAGCCTGGGATGCGGTTGGCCTTCTGGGCTGCTGTTGCACGTTAGTGGCTTGCGTCTGGTGTTGGCCGCAGACTGTTGAGGCAGGAACACGCTCTTGCTTTGCTGTGGGTCAGTAATTCTGCTTGCGCTCTGAAGAGCTGTGTGGCTGCAGGCTGGTTTGAATGCCTTGAAACTTCCAGTTGTTACCATGCCAGGATCCACACTGGTTTGGAATTCCTGCCTTTTCATGGATGCTGTTCACTGAGCTTGGGTTTGGGTTAGTTTGTGGTAAGAGGTTCTTACAGAAGGTTGTATCTAGCTGTGTTTCCTCTAAGGCAAAGTGATCTCGGAGGTGTTGGCTTCCTGGAAAACATAGAAGACATGTTATTTACAAGCAAGCGGTGGCTCTGTGCTTTGGTTTCGGTGTCTTGCTTGAGAAGAGGGAGCTGCTTGTCGCTTCCTCTGCCGTGTCCCCTGCACGGCTCCGTGCTCTGCCTGCACCTCGCAAGCTGCTCTGCCAGGCTGACCACATCAAACAGGGCAGAAACACCAAGCGTACCAACCGACGGGCATCAGCAGCTTCACAGCCGCGTTAGTCGGGAGGACAGCTTCCGTGGCTGCTGCCTGGGGACTGGGCTCACGCGCTGCACGAGAAAGGGTTTAAACCCTTTTTTTTTCCTGATGGATGGTTTTCAGTCAACCTCGTTGGTCTTCCAAGGAGAACCATTTTTCAGTGCTGATCATTTCTGAGTGTAGTTTATGCTGTCAGATCGTTGTGGTGAGCGAAGCTGGGCGTGCCAAAGAAAACAGACGTTCTACTGTATTGGAAGAGCCGTGGTTTCAATAATTCCCCATAAAGCGTGTTTTCCGCTGTGATACCTGCTCTTGTTGTTTCAAGTGGGGTCTAGGGAACAGTTAATGTGCACATGTTTTCTCTCAGAGTTTCCAGAGCTGCCCAGGGAAGTAAAGCCGGTGACTGACATTCCCATATCGAAGTGTGGTGCAATCCTGAAGGGAACAGGACACTCCTGCAGCCCTTGGGGCTTTCCCCGTGTTCTCCATAGCATTGTAAACACACCGTGATTGATTTGAGGATCATGTGGGATTGTATTAAATCAATGAGTCCTTGGAAAGAAAGCAAAGCGTCACTTATTCTAGAGAAAATTGCTCTTGAAGCAGCTGATGATCACAGTCATTGAGGTTGTTATGATACACTCCTGTGTAAATGACGTGTCACGTTGACAAGCTGCAGCCAACGGAAGAGGACCACGCTCCAGCTCCTCATAGGCTGGCTTTGCCCGGCGTCTGGAGCTAGTGTCCTCTTTCTGGTCTTTTCCTCCTCCATCTCATCCTACGGCGCTGCAAAGAACGTGTCCATCTCAAGGTGATACACAAGTCTTTCAGGATTTCATCCAGCCTCTCTCAGGAGCAATGTGTTTTCCACCTTGAGACCTATTTTATTTTCTCGTGCATTGCTGCATTTGATCTTTTCATGGGTTTTTGTGACATTTTCTGCCTCTTATCCCACAAGTCAAGTTTCTGAGCACTCCGAATGCCCAAATTCAGCTGATTCTGTGTCTTCATCAATGACTGGCATAGCAGTACCTCATCCTCAGGCCAAATAGGAACGTGTTGCTATTGGGCTTGCTGTTTTACACAAGCAGAAGAGCACGTTGTTAAAGAAATCACCGGGTAAATAGCACATAGCTGAGCTCAACAGTGTGTGCAGAGCTATTTGCAGAGATAAGAGCCTTCCAAAAATTTGACACGAGACCAGTGGGGTTCAAAACAGAGAGCAGCAGGCAGGTTGCTCTCATGGTGTTCAGCACACCGTGGTTTGATAAATACCAATGTCATGGTTAGAAATGCTGGGCAAGGTATCCTGCCCTCAAACTGCTACTAGGTACTGGGCACAGAGAGGAGACAGGATGGAAAGTGAGGCTAGTAAATGGATGCCTAAGTATTTAAAAATTAGGTTTTAGTCAAGCAAAGTATGAACAGCTGCATTTTGGGTGTTTAAGCAGAGCTCTAGAGCGTCTTCTGTCACCACTCCACCTTTGATGGCTTTCTTTTGATATATAAGTAAATGCATAGATATATATGCACATATAAAAATAATTACTGCTGTCTGCTGCGATTCGTTTTCTTGTTTAATGGTTCTGTTTGGGGTGCGAGCAGAGGGGGGCTGGGGCCATAAAGTGGACAGAAAACAAGCTTCATCTTTGTAACTCAGAAGAGTGCATTATGGATGGTTTTAATCTCTTTGACCTCGTGGCAGAGAAAGAGGGAAGTGAAGAAATTGTGACAAACACCAGCTCTTTAATGCCAGGTTTGTTACTGCTTGGAGTGCCCTAAGGGTTAATGTAACAGTTTTAAGTCCTTCAATCACACCCACCCCCAACTACAGAACACTTCCAAATAATCCCTTTATAATAGACCCTTTTCCACAGATTGTATCTAACCCGTGCATTAATGGGGCCCGTTGGTGTCAAGCATTTCAACAAATACGGGCCAGCCGACGGCTCTGGGAGCCCCTCTTTTCTAGCTACAGACGTTAATGATCTTTTGCCCCTCTGACTTAGCTCCCCTGCTGCAGGGACAAAATTAAACTACTGCGGATGGCAAAATAGTTATTTGCTGCCCAGGCAATTACATACTTCCAAAACTCTCCATCGCGGAAGGCCAGATGGACTTTATAGAAACCAGACCCAGGCCACAGTTTTAATTATCATAGTCCTGTCAGAAATGAGTGAAATTCTGAATGACCGCATGAAACGAACCAAAAGCCTTACACATGGATTTTTTCCTCAATAAAATTTTATGGCTTCTTAAAGAAACAGCATTCATATATTTTACGAGGCCTAATCATCCACTAATGCCTATATTAGTGCACCTGTGGCACTCGGCCCCATGGAAATTACAGCGCTGGTCCCAGCTATGTTCTTGTGCGTGTTATTACAAACCCCTTGTCAAAAATGCAGCACATGTTCCAGGGATAAGCCGGGCTCGTTTTTGTTAGCCAGCGGTCATTGTAATAAGGGAAAGAGATTTATGGACCTTTATCTGTTGAAACTTTTGGTTTGTTGCGTGGAAAGGACTTGTGTAAATAAAATGACCCTTCATAATACCGGTATCTGTAAAATTTGTTATAGTATACCTATGTATCAGGGCAATATACTTCTATATCAGGGCAGCAGGCTTATTTGAAGGGGCTGGATGCGTTGTGTTCCTTTGTTAATCAGCAAGAGAAAGAATTCCCACTGAATGCTTTCCCCTCAAATAGCAGCACTTGCTGGAAAAGTGCTCGGGAGCAGTTTACAACTGGCCCAGTCATTTTATTTTAACGCAGCGTGTTCAGTCATAGAGAGGCTGCAGGAACCGCCTCGTCCCACTCTCTGACCAGCACGGGATCTCCAGGACATTTGGGGCAGGTATTTTTCTAACCAGTCTCTTTAGATGCTTGTCCTTTTGTGCATCGCTCTCTGGGCTGTTGGTGTCCTGATGTCTGAACTGAAGGTTGTCATTCCATCCCATTGCTCAGTCTCCTCAAGGCTGAACAACTCCAGCTCTTCCCAGCTCTCCTCACAGTGGTGTTTCTAGACCTTGGCTCGTTCCCCTGCTCTGCCCTGGCCTGTCTCCAGTTGTTCCGTCTCTGTCCTGGAGAGTCCTTCCCCATCGCCAGCCATACCAACGCTGTGTAGGTTGAAAGTCTGCTTCACCTCTCCTGAGGGCTACAGACCCTTTGTACACCCCAAAATGCTGTTGTTCCAGAGAGGAATTTTAATTCTAACCAACAGTGAAAGTGGTTTGTTTATATTTGAGGGTTTGGGTTGTGACAGACCTGCCCTGGCACAGCATTTTGTGCAGCCAGGCCACTGGTGCCCAGAGCTGCATCACCCAGGGGCCGAGCAGACGTCATGCTCTTCTGGTGAGCGGGTCGTGTCCTGCCTTCTTACTCCTCTTTCCCATCCCTGGCAGACTCTGGGGCTGGTGTGACCAGCAGCTGCAGGTCACATCTGGGGGGAGCAGAACGTGGATGTGAAGGTTACAGCCACCTTCTCGTGAGCCCGGCCAAGGATGAGCAGGTCAGGCCTGGCTCGCAGCAGAAGGAAGGTGGCACCAGGGAACGCGTCTCCTCTGGTTGTTAAAGTCAGATTTGGTAATGGGGTCCACTTCAGCGACGTGCTGACAGCCACAGAACATACTGGGTGTGTTAGCTCCAGCGCTGCTGGAATGAAGTCAGCTTTCTCTCCCTATGCTTTCTCATTACTTCATGCATTTGGCAGCCGCTAACAGACTGGACAAGCTTAGCCAAAATAAGAACTGATGTAGAAACATGGAAAAGGCTATTTAGCATTTCCAAACATTCTTCCCGGGGAGATGGCAGGACGGGGCGGAGGAACCGCTCTGTGTCTGCGTTTTCTTTCTGCGGTGCTATCAGAGGTGAGCAGCTCTTTGTTGGGGAGGAGGAAGAGGAGGGCAGGAATCTGCATCAGCCGTGTGCTTGGTTCTTCCAGCCCGGTGGCTTCATCCCCAGCACCGGCCGGAGCCCCGGCCCCAGCGAGCTGCCCCATGCGGCACAAAGTCTGCTTGTAGCGAATATATCGGTTCCAAAAGGGGCTAGTGGTAAACTGAGAATATTTGGATAAACTTGCTGGCCCTCAGGACTGAAAAAGGACTTTTGTTCATGTAAAGAAATAGGCTGTTACATTGCCATAGGATGACTGGATCCAGGCCAGTAAAAACTGAACTTGAAGCATAAAAAATGATGAGGAGTGTCAAGCGAAGGATCTTTTACTGGAGGTCAGATAGTTATTTTTATTTATTAGAACGCAAGCCTACATCTGTGTCTAGCTTTGGTCTGAAGCAGCATCTCTCTTGGGAAGGACGAGAGCGTTGTGCCCTGCAGTGCCGTCCTCTGCGGCGGTCCCTCCGTGTGCCAGTGGTTTCCCTGGCTTGGTTATTTCCCAGCTCCCTGATGTTGAGGGCCAGGGACAGTGCCCCGGGGTGGAATGCTTCCGTTCAGCCCCATTTGCTGCTGAGCCTCAGACCCGGTGTCAGGGACGCCAGCCTCCGAGGTACAGCGCAGGTACAGAATATTTTGTACACGCTCCAGCTTTGGTTTCCAAACATTCTTTCCCTCCCCAAAGTGGTTTACAAACAGTTATATGGTTATTTACAGACAGAGGCTTCCTTTCTGCTCTGGAAACAGACAGAAAAGGGAGCTGGCAGAGCCCCTGCTGCCAGTTAACTCCTTCCCCAGTCCCCCAGTCCCTGCCTACTGGTGCACACTGGCCACCTCAAGACTGGGGTGTAGCTTTGGCCACCTCAAGGACTGGGGTGTAGCTTTGTCCTCTCCTGGCTTATTTTCTGGAGTTAACGATGACGGAACAGAGACCGGGGTGCAGGGAGGTAGCAGTTTTGGACCGAAGAGGTCAATTTGTTAATCAAAGCAGAGGGAAAAAAAGAGCACGAGAGCTGAAGCCGTGTGAGATCACCCACCGAGGTGCAGCCAATGGGTTATTGAGTCCATGCGCCTGCCTGAGTCCCTTTTTTTATGATCAGCTTCGGCATAAAACGTAGAAGGCATATTTGGTGCAAATGTTTTGCTAAGATTTATTTTTATCTAATCGGTTATGAAAGTTTTACTGACTTTAAAGAACGGATTTGCTAACCACCCATAAACCACATCTTTTTTCTGCTTTAATTAAACCATTTTTGTCCATGAGGTTTTGTTCACACTCTGACAGCATCAATATAAATATATCTCTGCCAGAGTGATTAATAAAAGCAGGCAGCTCCAGGGAGACAGCATGTGTGTCGTATCATCTTTGCAGACTCCGCTGTTGTACAGTTCTTCCAAAAAAAGTTAAGAACTGCCCCAATTAAAATGTTATGTGGCTTATGTACGTTCAGATTTAATTTGGTATAACTGAATTTATATTCATCCTTCGAGAACTCAGGGGGCTGCCAGATACAGACAGGAATCATTTATGCCATGGAAATACTACGCGATTAGATTTTTTTTAAAGGCTGTAGGATTAGGTCTCAATAAACTGTTTCAACAGCATTTCAGGGCTTGTACAGTTGCTTCAACTTACTCTGTGGGTATGTGCAAAGGGAATGGAGACAGTGCTGTTGTTTTCACCGCACATTTCACTTCCTTGGTGTGCTAAAGCACTGCTGAAAATGGGAGATGGTGCTTCCTACATAGCATTAAATCAGTACTTTTTCTTATGGTTGAAGGGAGTTGGTGAAGGCCTGTGTTCTATAATCTGTGATTTTTTTAACTTCAAAATAAGTTAAAAGAAACCTGTCACAGAAAGCCTGTCTCCATCTGTTAAAGAAGGTGACTTTCAGCTTATTATCAGGTGGATCTTCTGAATACCTGAAGTCGTTGAATTTTTTTCCAGGAGGGGAAGAACATTCAGTTTGAAGAGACACAGTCGGTGTGTCTGAGAGTTGACGTGAGAAAATAATATCGGGTTTTGTGCTACTCATTAAAAAAAAATCCTCAAGCCCCTTTTTCCGAGCGTTTGGCTTTTTGGCTTTGTGTCCTGTGTCCGACTGACCCCAGTGGGGTTTTGGGGTTGACTTGGGGAAAGGTGTGCATGTTACAGCAGGTGCAGTGATAGTTGCGGTGGCGAAATCCCAATAACAAGCAAGCTCTGTCCGAGGAGCGAACATCTTCCCTGTTCAACACGCAGGAGCAGAGCAGCCCGGACAGGGCGTCAGTTCCCTTTTCCTGACCTGAGGATCCTGATGTCCAGTCTGTATTTGAGCCGCTGAGCCCATTCCCACACTGCAGTGGGGCCATTTTGGAACGCAAACATTTGTTGTCCTCAGCTCCATCTTCTGCATCCAAGTCTGGCTTTCTGCTAGTTGGCAGAATTGCTGTAAAAGGCAGATGCTGGTCTTTTTTCTTTTCCTTTCCGTTTGGCTTCAAAACAGATCATCTTAAAAAGACTAGAAGTCTTCTCCAGTTGGATTAGAAGGTGGATGAAAATGCAAAGTGCTGGCTTTAGTTGTTCGGTGGTATCTCTAAGGCTTGGACAGGTGTCCACAAAAGATAAGAAGCTCTGTGTGGGGGTGATCAGCCTCTCCTTAACTCAAACCTGACTTGCTCAGGCATCGTGAGAGGTATGGTTTGTCAGATCACGGATTGTTTTGAGACCCGCTGTCAGAGAACCAGATGTGTTGGAATTGCCTAAGTAAAATAACCTGAGCGGAGGCATCTGTGTACCTTTCATTTGACACTTTGCTGTGGCTTTCCCTCTGAGCGCTTACCTCGGCAACATCGCTGCGCTGAACTGTCTTTTGACCCAGAGATGGCATGAGATCCGAGTTGGAGATTTTGCAATGTTGTTACTCAGCATATTCATAGGGCAGATTTATCATTAGAATCAATTCCCTGGAATATATCGTTTCATAAGTAGGTGAATTGGCTTGGGGTAAAGTTCATCCGGGCGGCACTTGGGACTGTGCAGTTTACCCTTGTACTTCCTTCTAACTGAGATTTCAGTTTGTGATGTCAGACAAGATACTTGTTTGGTTTCAGCTGCAGAGAGGTCAAATCACCAAGCTTTGGAAGGAAATAATTGAATCACTCCTTCACTGATCATAATTTTGAGAAGAGGAACAAGTTTTGGCTTGAAGAATTCCTAGAGCTTGCTGTAAAAGAACAGAGATTTCTGTGTATTTGAGTAAGAGGGGATAATAGTCCGATTTCTTTGGAGGATGCAAATGCCAGAAAAGGAAGGTAATTGTTCTAGGATGGTGTGTGGAAGTAAAAGGCCTGTAGATAAGAGGCTTCCTGAGCCAAGAACTGCTTGTGTCACTTCTTCTAGCAGTGTAACACAGCATTGTCCCCATTGCTTATTACATTTCTGTGTGTCTCTTGGGTGAGGGGCTGTTGACATGCGGGCAGCTGTCAGGGGGTGGCTCCCCTTCTGCAAAACCACTTTCAGATCTTCAGAAAAAGACTCCAAAACCTGTTTTTCTGGTGAGGAAAAATAACCCGTGAGGAAAAGATGTCCATCCTGGTGTCCCCAGTTTTCATTGTAGTGACGCTTGGACTGAAGATGAACCCTGTATGAGAATGACAAAATGAAGAGATTTCCTTCAAGATGCAGGACATACAAACAGTCTTCATCTCCCTCGGGAGGCAAACCAGCCCTGGGGCAGATGCTCTAGAAGCTGGTAGTGCTCTGAGGACCCCCTTTCCTTACCTTGCTCTCATTATTGAGCACATACCCCTGTGCTGTGAGGCAAAGGGATGGAACAAGCCTGGATGCTCCCTGCTCGCTTCTTGAAGCCCCAGGCAGGGGGGATTCTTTAACTGAGGACCTGTGTCCCTAGCCCTGGTCTCCCACACCCCAAGTAGCTGTCCTCCTTGGCCCTCTAGCAGCCCAAGGCAAGCTGGGCCACCCATGATCGATTCCCCATCCCAGCCCACTCTCTGAGCTCAGCACATCGTTCTGTGGCCAGTTGTGCTCTGCTGTCGCTGCCTCAGGACCTCTCCCATCCTGCCCACACCACCTGAGCATCCCCAAGGGGCAGGTCAAGTACCAGCCCCAGCACAAAGGATCGGTTCTTCCTTGTATATATATATTAAAATAAATCAATAGGCAGCAGCTTTTATGCAGGACGTAGCTCAGCAGCCTCTGGTGCTGCCATGGAACGGGTGCACGGGCTTCGGCGCCTCTGCTTTGCACCCTCTTTTGGTATTGTTTTCAGTAAGTACCGGCTCTACAGAGATCACACGTTTCAGCTCCGTGAGGGGCGAGCAGTACATTGTTCCTACATCAAGAGGAAAGCTCTCTCTGCCGCGGTGCGAGATGGCTGCTCTGTGTGCAAAGCCCTTCTTCAAACAGGGGCTGCTGTTCCTGTTTTTGATCGGCTGCGTCGGTCAGGAGCAAAACCTCTGAAGTCCTTTCACTCTTCGTGCCAACCCCGGTCGCCAGCTCATCTATTTCACACCTTCTAAAGAGCACGAGAACAGTCTGCAGAGCAGCTGCCTCCCTCGTTTCTGCTCAGAAAGGCCCTGCCACAGCCCGTGCTTCCTCGCAGGACTGTGGCACCTTCGGGGGGTTTCCTGCAGAGATGGAGCCGTGGTGCAGCTGCCCCTTTGTTGATGGGTTCTTCTTTTTTTTTCTAGATCTGTGTGCTGAAAGTGTAAGGTCATGGCTAAAGCTGTGGTAATATGCACCCTTTTGGCCTGCAAATTCAAGGCTTTTAAAGAGAACTCGTGGAAGAGCGTACGCTTCCCGAGGAGCATTCCTAGCCTGCTTGCCTGCTGTTGTATAGGCTGACATGGGGAGGAACTGGGGGTAATAATCCTCTGTAGTAGACATATCATTGCTGGTAAACTTTGTGCTAGAAGAGTGTGATACCTGCCTTACTTGGGGCTCGCCTTCTTGTGCTTGCTTTGCTTGGACCCGCACCTTTGGCAGCTTTTTCGATGGCTGTCCACTTTGCTGGCTGAGCCCATCTTTTCACAGACAGATCTAGTACAGGTCAGTCATGACTAACCTGAGCCACGTTGAAGTAGTACCCAAGGCAGGGTGAACAGAATCTTCTGCCCATGAGACAGAAGCTACGGGTGAAGATAGAAGTGTGACCGACACGGTGTTTTGCGTTGCATGGATGGCACTAGCCACAGAATAAAATCCCATGTCCCTTCCTAGCTCTCAGGACATTGAACACCTTGGTCTTGGTGCATTGCCAGTAATTTTGATTCCCTGTACTTTTGATTCCTGGTAATTTTGATTCCCTGACAGAAAGTTTGATTTGTGGTAGTTGGAGGTGTTCAAAATGTGGGCCAAGCACCACAACCAGGTGGCAGGATAACTCCAGAGTGAGCCACAGAAATTGTGTCCGTCAAATATACCACAGGGCATGGGCTTAATTATCTGGACATCAGTTACCTGCATCTTCCTGTTACTTGAATTCGGGCCATATATCCCCAAATCTATTAACTAAATGGAAAATATGTGCTATTTCGAGAACCTTAGCTCTCTGAATTCATTCACTTTTCCCTGGGGTACCTGGATAATTGATGTTATAATTTGTTTCATATATTATTAATGATCGAGTAAGATCTGAGAGCAGGGGGGTTGCAGCGGGGGGGAGTGGGGGTGCTGGGGCCGATGGCAGTCCGGATTCTTCCTGAGGAAGAGGCCACAAGACAATGTTCTTTCATGTGGGTCTTCTCATGCTAGATCCTTTCTGGGGACTTTGCTAACACTGTCGAAAGGCTGGTATTTTGTGATTGATCTTAGCGGTATGAATGGGCACTTGAAGTCTCTGCTACTTTTCTGGCCAGAGTGTAAAATGCGGCAAATGGTTTTGGCACTCAGTGCTTTCAATAAATCACTCTGAAGAGGTCTACATGTTAGTGGTGTTCCACAACCCCATTCCCAAAACGTTATTAAAATAAAGTCGTAGTAATAAGGAATGATTTAAAACAAGCAGCAGTAACCTCCGTACCTACTGATCCAGCCCAAAACACACCTAAAGAGGCTGATCAGAATTTATTTTTAAGGTTGGCTGTGTTTTCCTTACAGCAGTAGCACCTTTTGAGTGTGAATGAGGGGAAAGAGCCAGTTTCTTCGGTTTCATTGTAATGGGTGATGCATGTCCTGTCACTTTGAATGTTCAGTGTAAAGCCCCAGTTCCTGGAAACAAGCGATTAGTAGAGGACCTTGGGTTCCTTCATTGCCGGGCACAGGGGAACCCCCAGTTCAATCAATTACAGGCAACAAACCCAGAAACTAAAAGCGAAAAGAATCCATCAGCACTTTTTGTCATTTCATGAATTTTAAGACAACCATGTGATTTTGAGCCCTAAACTTCAAAGTTTGTGCGTGTGTAAATTACGAAGAACTGGAAATCCCTTTCTTGGCTTGTGTGTGCAGTGTCTGAGGCAACCCTGTGAGATTTGATTCAAGCATCGTTTTTTACGGTTTACTGTTTAATTTAAATCAGTGTGGTATGAGTTACGTTACTGCTGAAAAATGAGCTTTTGTTGAGATAAGCGCCTGCCATCATCTTGAAAGTCTTCTTCTGCTGTGACATTTTTGCTTTGTGTTGCTCTGTGCACCCTTCGCTGGTTGCCCTCAAGGAGAGGAAGGATGGGAGAGAATTACGGGCGGTGGAATTGGTTTCATGCATCAGCGGGAGCTGGCACCACTAGCACCTTCCTTGACACCCTGTACTATTTGGGGTTGTCTTCTGGGTGGCAAAACTACAGCTCCAAAGCAAGACTGTGAGGAGTGATAAGCACAGGAGAGGGAAAGCAGAGCCGGTGGTGATTCCTCTCAGGAGTTCTCGGCTTCTCCTCTTTACCCCCTTGCTCAGAACTTGCTCCGCTGCGTAATCAATACGGCCTCTCAAAGGCTGTGGTGCCAGTTGCATCCAGCTGCTCTGTAGAGCAGAGATGCTTTCATCGAGATCATCTTTAACGAGCTCTGTAAACGGTGTGCTCTGTAATTATTGCTGCTGTCGGTGTCTCCTGTGAGGCTTTGTATTTACGGCCGGGTCTGATGCACGTTCGGCTGGAAGGAATCTGCTGTGCTTGAAAGACACGTCGATGACATTGCAATTTCACAGACGTTTTATCCCGGCGCAGAGCTGACTGACACATAGGAAATACTCACTGGCTGTTTTGTGCTGGTACGTAAGAGAACAGCAGTTAATAATGGGCAGGCCTTCAAAAGGCTCCGTTGGATTCAAATACGCTCAAGAAATCCAGCCTCACTTACAGAGCTTGTGTGAGCCATCCAGACTCCTCTGCTTTGGAAACAGAACGGGGTGTTTTGGTCGAGAACAGCCTTGTTTCGTGTGATTTCTCATGTTCTTTAGATGTGGTTGAAAAAAAGAATGAAAAGGTTATTTTTCTGTGACAGAAGTATGTTGCAGTAACAGCCTTCCCTGCAGCTTGCTGCTATTTTTCCTCCAGGTCCTTCATGAAACCAGATAATACGGTAGCACAACAGCAGACCCAGAAAGGCACACACCAGTGGAAAATTCCCACTCCAGACCTGCAGCCTGACTGGAAGTTCAAGAACATTCGTTCTTTTAAAAACTTGAATCAGACTTTCTCCTGTTGGCTGCAGCTGCCTCCCACAAGCTGGCCACGGCACTGGGCTCATCCGTGGCACCAGACTTGGCCGTGGTTGCTCCTGTCTCTGCCCAGCACTGCAGAGCCCACCAGCCCCGGTGCAGTCCAGCTGGGTTACCTCACACCATGGTTCTCTCAGCTCCAGCTCGGTGCTGGTGAGCCAGCAACACATTTACTTGACAGGAGGAGATCCATAAAGATTTCTCTTCCTCTCCCCTGAGCTCTCCTGGTGCTTGGATACGCTGGGCTGCTGTCGCAGAGCCCGTGGTTCCTGTTCACCTGGCCGTTCTGCTGAGAATCTGAAAGTCTGCCTGCAAGCAGGAGGGAGTGTGGATGGTGAGGACACTCCTGGGGATGGCCACACGGCCAGTTCATGGAGCCAGACACTCATCGCAGGTGAATTAAGTTCTCGGATCCTGCAGGCATTTAATAGCACTTAGAACTTGAACCTGGAGTCTTCTGGACCACGTGTCCATGCATTCTGTGGGTGTGCATGTGTGTTTTGAAGCCTGAGCAGCTCACTCTGGGGATGGTCAGAGGTCTGCTGCCCACACCTCAGTTCAAGCACAGGTAGAACCTTCCAGGGAACAGCGTTTTCTCTCCACATCAGCTGGCCTTTCTGAGGATGAGGAGCTGGCTCCAGGCTGTGCTGGAAGACCTTAAGTTTGGACAAGAAATCTAGACAACGAGGAGTAGTTCTCGCTGAACATACTTAGAGCTTTTCCTGTGGCCCTGAGCTGGGGGCAGCAAACGAGTTGGGTTTGGCTCAGCTGCTCTTCCCATCGGTTTTCAATGCTCTGACCTGTTTTTGTCTGACACGTTTCTCATTAACTCTTTGTCAAATCACCAGGAAGCCTGCTTAATTGCAGGCAGAGTGCTGGATTTATGAGTTCATCTAGGCTTCATGTCTACACATTGACAGAGGTGTTTCTCTGGATGAAGTCTTTTTCTCTTCGTTTTGTGGCAAGAATGGACTTTCTGTTTCAGTTACTTCTGAAAGTCATAAATTGTAGCAGTCCCTCCCTCCCTTTTATTTAAAAGAAACACAACAAAACTTCATGGCAACAGTTTATTGCTCTAAATCAGCTTGTGGGTCATTAAAGCAAAAAGAGAAAAAAAAAAAAAAAAGGAAAAAAATCTCCCTCTAACTCCTGCCAAATAAAATGCACACATCAGCCAAGCTGTCAAAGGCAGATCCTGCAACTATGGGATGAGAAGGTTTATTACACTTTCGGCTTCTGGGGAGGGATGTTATAGCAACAGGATGCTGGGTCACTGATGGCAAACTCATGGTTGCTTCGTTTCTTCATGCACACTAGGAATCCATTAAGCTAACTGACGACAGATCCCCAGGCATTCCAGTCCTACAGCACACCTCTGCGGAGGCCAAATGTTGGACGCTGCCCATTAAAACGTGAAAGAAACAACCCAACAGAGAGCCCACAAATTAGAGAAGCAGGAAACCTCAAATGATGTGCAAAAAAAATGGTAAACGTTCAAGAGAATTTTTCCATAACTTTTGCTTCATAACTCAGCATTTCTGATGTTGATAAACGATGAAACAGAGCCTCTGCAAGATCAATGAGCCTTTTGGATTCAGAGCCCGAATGCCGTTCAGCAGACAGCAGATGAAGCTGCAAAGCCAGTCCTGGAACATGACAACCATTTCCTTTTGGCTGGAGAGAGATGAGTCTGAACCGCAACCACAGCCAGCGTTCTGGGCCGGGGCCAGAGTCCGTGTCTCTGCTGTGGGCCAGCTTCAACCCCTGGAATCCACGGGAACACCAAGGTGCGTTTGTTTCCACCAGCTAGACCGAAGAGGAGAAGGATGGGGACTTTGGAGTGGGGAAGAGATCGCGTTCTAGGGAAAGAAAGACAGCAAGACAAAGTGGTGGCACCGTTACCAGCAAGGAGGGGGACGGGAGTTGAGAGGACTTGGGTGAACTGTTGGATTTGAAGACAAAAGCGATGGGAGGTGCCTTGGGTTAATAAATAAGTGTATACACTGAACTCACCATCCGCAGCAGAGCGGAGGGAAAGATGAGCTTAGCTTTTGGCATATTCAATGGGAAAAAAGCAGTGACAATCCATGACTGGGTGGGCGGATAAAATGGAAGACTGATCAGAGGGAGATGAGGCAAAGGAAGTGCTCCTCCAATCATTAACTTCACGAGAATGCCCCCAGGCTGCAGTGCAGATGAAAGCTGACTCTACCAGCAGGTCTGTGACTGCATGTGTCTGTCTGTCCCCGAGCGCCTGCAGCTTCGCTTGGGGAGAAGGCAGGACGGGCAAAATCTGTCCTTGCAGTGAGCACAGCTCTGGGGGGCACTGACGCTGCAGGTCGGGTCTCAGATCATCGAGAAGGTAAAGTGCGTTTCCCGGATGCTGGCTAGAATAGCAGCACCTGATGGTTTTAGACTTCCAAAAGTGTTACCAACTACTAATTATAGATCTCTTTTTCTCTTTTCCTCCCCTCTGTTTTCTTCCCCCTTTTTTTCTCCCCCTCTCCTTTTCCTCTCATAACTTCTTTTAATGTCTAAGCCAAATTACCCATCAGCGAGACCTCTCCACCACCTCAGTGATTTCAGAGCTCGCCTGAGCGCAGAGAGCAAGCTACGGAACTGCAGCTGCACCCAGTCAGATTCCTGCTGTGATTTTCTGTTGGGTTTTTTCTTCCTATGGCATCTTTTTTTTTTTTTTTTTTATTGCTGTTGGTGCTAAATACCTGATGGCAGCTTTCACCTGTCCAGGAAAAGAGGGATATCTGTGGGTGAACGGTCTTATGATTAGAGCTACTGATTAGTCAATAGAGATGAACTTATTCTGGTGCTAACTGGGAGTCGCCAGTTGCTTTAATAGCTCTAGATATGAGTATTTTAATGAGTGCATCCCAAACCGGGATGAATTGAACCTTCTAGCAGTCTGCTGTGGGATGAGTCCCTCTGTGCTTCCATTTGCCATCTTTAATTTACCCATAGATAATAATATTTGCCTCCATTTTCTTTCTCCATTGGGTCTTCAGAGCATCACTCCTCTCTTATTGCTGGTCATACTTCTTCTCAAAAACGTAGAGAAATGAGGGATTTCTGTGTGTTCCAAAAGCAACCTTCAAACAGAAAATAATTTTTTGTTACTGACAATGACCTGTAAACAGTTGGTTTGAAGAATTTCAGCAGAGGAAATTTCTGATTTCCTTCTGGTCTGAACTGGAAGAAGATGTGGTAAAAGGTTTTGGTTTGTTTTTCCAGAGGTTTTAAGGTGGGGGGAGGAGAGAGACACAGAATTATTATTGTGTGCATGTTTTATAGAGGAAAAAATATGTACTGCAGAGAGTAGTTTGTGATTGCTGTTGGATTTCTCAGTTTTTTTTTTTAATTGTGATGTAACTTTCATATAGAACATCACAAAAGAGCGTGAGCGTGTGAACTTCATCCTTAATTAGAGGTGTCAACCACAATGAGCTGGACTTGCTCAAGAACGCGCCTGCTCTGTAGCTGGTCCTGCAGCACTTTGTACGATCAGATGCTTACACAGACTGTATCTTACCAAACCTGAGAAAAATCATCCTTTCCAGAGAGTTTCACACTTTGACAAATTTTGAAGCGTCCTCGTAAATGAACATTCAAGGTATCTGCCAACCTTGATACCTTACTGCTGTTGAATAACAGTATTGCTGGTAATGCTCTGTCCGCTCTCTTCTATTTTGTTTTGTCCACTCTTTAGTTTGTTTTCCGGCTGTTCTGATTCCAACAGATAACAACAGAAGCAAACCATGCAGTGAGGATAGTCATGTGCTAAATACTGTTTGGTGACACGACTGGGCTTTGGGTCCTGAGACCTCGTTCCATTTATGGAGCAGAGTGAGCATGTGTGAAAATCAGGGGCTTAAGTTCTCAGGGTTTCATACCTCTTTTTTTCTCATTTCGATCTGTGAGATTTCACACCCCCTGTTTGGGTTTTAAAGCTCCACTCAGAAGAAACCACAGGGTTTCAGGCGATTTCTAGCTAAGGCAGGACCTCATTCTGAAGCTGTCAAGCCTTGTGCAGGGGCCCTGCAAAACAGCTGGTGAATTTGAGCTGAATTCTGGGTTTTCCCAGAGCTATCTGTGTGTCTTCAACCAACCGATTCTAGAGTATGACAGAGAGTGTCTGTAAGATACAGCTCTGAAATAAAATAGACTGTTTGTGTAGTCCTGGGGTTTGCCATGTTGTATTCCCAGGGTGACTTAATTTCACTGATTGCTGCTGGATAAATTAACGGTGCTGGGAGGTTAGTGGGCTGCTGCTGCTCAAACCATTAAAGGCCACGTGCGATGTACCCGAGCTGCTCAGCGCCTTCAAATCAACAGCTGAACGTTGACGATTCCCCTCAGTTTTGTTTCCCAAAGGGTTTCCCTGGGAGCTGTTACCGCTTTCTGTCCCGGTGTGTCCTCCTGCTGCCCCTCAAGGTGCTGGTTTGCCTGCTCAACTTCATTAGCTCATTTGGGGCCAGCAGGGCCAAGACAAGAACCTTGATCTCAACAACAGTCAACAGCTTTAGCCAGCCTCCATGTTCCTGGAGGTTCCCTGAGATGAAACAGAGGTTATTGTGATTTTAGCTTCAGTAAACTCCGTAGAGTTTTTCAATCCATATTAAGAACACTTTTTTTGGTGATGTTTTTTTTTTCTTGCAAAGTCCAAGCTACCTTTAATGGGCTCCCTGTGACATTACTGCCTAATATCAGGCCTTTGCTGTTAGGAGTTGAGCTCAAGGGAAGGTAGCCAGGGACATCTAGAACGTACCAGTTATTGGGAAAGAGGCTATTTAGGGAGGAGCAGGGGATTTGGAGGGGTCTCACTTCCCTCCCAGTCACTGACTGGACTTGATGATCCTAGAGGTCTTTTCCAACCTCAATGATTCTATGATTCTATTCTTTTAAAAGCTTCAAGTCCCTGAATAAATGCAACCAATTTTGAGGGGAGCATCTACAGTAAAAAACCAACATCAAACATACTCCCCAAATCCCTTCGCATGCAGTACATCTTTGAGTTGATTCATGTGTTTTTAACATCTGACATAGATGGGATTTTCCCATCATCCTGTCCTTTGGCTGGAGGCCCGACCTTGGCAGACCTCCTGCGTGCTGGCAGGTGGAGGGTTAATTGCAAGTGCACAACTTTGCCTGTTCACTGTGGAAACATCACTGGGGTTGGACCCAGATCTGTAGGTGTTCCTCCCCAGTGTAGCCCTCACCACAGGAGTTCTCGCCTTCGCAGCCTCGGCCGTGTGGGGCTGGGGAAGGGCTCCAGCGCTTGAGGACCCGCAGCCCCTGCAGCGTGCAGCAGCTCGGCTTGTGAGTGTGGAGAGCTGGCAACCCCGGGGCTGCTTGCTGGGAAGCGGCTACCCCAGGCTGCGGGGTTCAGCTCTTGGCTACGTTCAGTAACACGTTCTAACGATCTGAGACTCGTTTGCCGAAGGAAATTCCTCTACTCACTTTCTCTTTCCCCTTAGAAAAGGGAACTGTGTTTATTGTGGGAGAAGAAACCAGGAGAGGCCCTGGTTATGGTCAAGAAGACAAGCGGGAGATGATGAGAAAAGCCAGGAGAGGGCTGGGCTGGAGTTGTTCAACCTGTGAGTGATGAGAAGTGATGGGATCGAGTGTGAATGACTCAGCGGGGCTGTGGGACGGAGGAGCGAGTACGGAAGGGGCCAGGGCTTTGTAGGTGGTCCCCTGGGTTTTTGCAGGTTTGACCAAGTGCCATGTTCAGTGGAGATGGGAGGGAGGAGCAGAGAGGCTGCACGGGAGGAACGGGGACCGAGGCTTGCCCTGGCAAGGGGACAGGCACCGAGGATGGAAGAGGGGAGGTTTGCAAGCTCAGGAATATGTACTGGGGCAAGACAGGGAAAAGATGCTGGGGCTGATGGGCGAGGAACCTGGGATTTGGAGAAAAAGTCTGAGTCTTCAAAGTTTTGCTTGCTGGCAAAGCAAGCAAGTATTTGCTTCTCTGGCAACACTTGGGAGTGGGATTCAGGGGCAGGGCTCAATAGCTGGGGCTTAACTAAGTGGCATGGGGTGAAATTTGTGGAAATTGGGAAAAGATTGGTGTTTACTGCCCTGCAGTCCTCTTGAGGTCCTGAATATACATCATTTACCCTCCACTCCACCGCAAAGTCCCCGAGACTCGTGGGAGAGCCTGAGAGCTGTGGGAGGATGGGGACTTGCTGCTGCCCTTGTGCTTGCACAGCCACCAGCTCTGCGGTGCATCGTGAAACCTCCAGCCGTGGTGAGCCACGTGCACGACGTGAAGACACAAGGAAGGATTGCTGCTGTTACAGCTTGCTTTAAAAACAAAACAAGGCAAAACAAATGACCAAGAATTAGCTCACGTAAACCAGAACTTGCTAATATAACTTTAAGGAGATCACCAACAGAAAACATGTCGTGGTGCAGTTTTTGACTTGTGAATTGCGCGTTGGCGTGGACAGGGGAGTTCTTCATTTACTGAATCCGAGTAGAGAGATCTGCTCTGGAAATCAGCTAGGGCAGTGTGGCAAAGGACGTTATCTGTGCAACTCCTGCTTTATTTACTTGGGAAGCTGGAATGCGAGGCATGAACAAGGCAGGATTTTCTCCAAGAGGAAGGAAGATGTTTCATGGCCAAGTCAGTTGAATTGAAAACTAAACTCCATCGCTACTTCTGCTGCTGTGTTCTGAGGTCATTGAAGCCAAACCTGCCTGAAGTGGCCACTAATTGCATGTTCTTCATTATGTTTGTCTGATTGCCCATCTTGAGACCTGGGGTCCCATCCACAGAGCTGCCACCAGCTCAGGTGGGCTCTTCTCAACATGAGGAGGAACTTCTTTACTGTGAGGGTTACAGAGCACTGGAACGGGCTCCCCAGGGAGGTTGTGGAGTCTCCTTCTCTGGAGACTTCCAAGACCCATCTGGATGTGTTCCTGTGTTACCTGCCCTAGATTCCATGGTCCTGCTTGGCAGGGGGGTTGGACCTGGTGATCTCCAGAGGTCCCTTCCAACCCCTCACATTCTATGATTCTATGATTCTCCAGGCACCGAATGTGAGCAGTAACCTGGAAACAAGGGGACAGGCAAGAGTGCTCTGGGTGTCCAGTGTCCATCTCTTTGTCTTATCCCATGAGCTATAAAGTGGATTTATTGGGAATCCCTCCCAAGTGTGCTCCAAAACGAAAGGGCAGCTTGGGTGCACGGTGTTGCCGTGTGGAGTATTTCTTTACAATACCTTTGTGCGTTGTTCTAATGCAGCTCTTCAACCTTCTGTGCCTTGCTGGTGTCAGAAGCGGGGTCTGTCCGTGTAGCTAAACCTACCGAGGTCTAACTGCTGAGCGACTGCTAGAGTGTTCCCGAGCAGGGGACTGATGGAACTGAACACGGGGAGGGGTGCTTCTCTCACCAGCTCTGTCCCAGTCACAGTATTTCAGTGAAGCTTCAGTGCCATATTTTCATTAGGAAGCAAGAAGCCAAATACCAAGGGTGTGATTTTCCCTTTGTCCATTTTAATACGTGTAGCTTGACAAAAAATGGTGAGTGCTGAAGGTGAGAGGCTGGGATATGTCTACTGGGAGCGGTGCAGAGAGGTGGGAGCTTCCCTGGGGATGCCACAGGCTGCCTGGCCAGCTGGGTCTCAGAGCCGATGCTGGCCTGATCCTGAGCTCCTCAGGGATTTGGAGCTGGGGAGTGAGAGTCTCAGCTGACAACGTCACTCCAAGATTTCTCAGCCTGAGCTTATACTTGATTCGTTGCTGTCATCGCTGCGTTTTAATTTTTCCTTTCCTTTGTTCCTACCTTTTAGTTTTTCTCCGGCTTGAAGTAGATGGGAAAGTATTATCGTATCCCATGAGATTCTGAGGGAATTAATTACTGGTAAAAGCACGTTAAGAGCTTTTGATGACTGAAGTAATTTGCAATGACACAGGGTCTGGTAGGGGTAGGGGGAAACCTAAGTCTAGGGAAAAAAGGAGTTTCTGTAATAAGGAGGCCCACTGATGAGCAGAACAGAGTCTTGCCATGCTCAGGGCCTAAAGGGCTTTCCCTCATTTTGGTGGGGTTTTTAAAATGTGCTGTTTTGAGTGAGTTGCAGAGCGGATCGTCACAGACGCTGGTAGGGAATGCTGAGCAGCTTTTCTCTATGTCATCAAACTTACTTTGCTGTCTTAGGAAAGAAAAAGTGCCAAGTCTCTTCCTGGTAAAACAGCGGTTTTCTTCAGACCCCAGCCTGTTAATTAACCCTTTTCCCCCCACATCTGGACCTTTAAATATTTGAGGGTTTTTATTTGGAAGGATTCCTCCTTTGCACACTGGTCAAATTTTATCTCACCTTCAGCCACACAGACCTTCTGCTGCCAGTGAATTCCTAGTGCTGTAGTTAGATAAATTAAAGCACCGCTAGTTACAGCATTTTTAAAATACAATTTCACAGCACTGTGGAAACTGGCCTGTTTTGAAATTTTACTAAGAAAAGGAGTGTAATTTTTTATTTATAAGAAAAAGTGACCCTGAATGAAAGGATAATATAGATAATGTGAAGATGGAGCAGCTTAAGGCCTTGTCATTACGATCAATACAATCTGGAGAAGTTATCTGCTTTGATTACTTAAGCTGCAGTGGCTAGAGCTGTGTGCTTGTCTCCATCACACTTGTGATCCTCAGCCCTTACTCGTGGACAGCTCTGATGTGTGTCCTTGGAGGTTCTGCTCTCCAGGAACTTCAGATCACAGTTAAGAGCTGATTTTAGTCTTGTCACGTGTCTCTCTATTAATTATAGCTACCATCCAGCTTTCTCCTTCCTGTTTCTTGTTTGGAGGCCTGCACGGCAAATAATGCTCCTTTCTTCTTTCTGTAGCTATCACTTGATATCCGATGACCCACATATTTCTTCTTCTGCTGTTCTTCCACAGATTGCTGATGACCTGGGAAACGAGAAGTTCTGTATTGATGCTAGCCAGAGCGGAGCTGGGAACTGGCTGAAGTACATCCGCGTGGCCTGTTCCTGTGATGAACAGAACCTGGCCGTGTGTCACCTGAACGACCAGGTAACAATTACTCACCTCACCACCTCCACAGATGCTGGGGTGGGTGGGCCAGAGGACAGCGTGTAGTGGCAGCACTGAATGGAAGCGTCTGAGCTCTGCCGTGGCATCCCTGAGATGGTCTAAAACCCCTGAACTCATGGGATCTTCCAGCCACTGACTCCTTTTGGGGTGGGGAAGACGGTGTGAGACGTTAACACCTGATGTGGAACAGGTTGTGGTGACAAAACACAACGGGACAGGCGGGAACCAGTGGTGGTGGTTCATTGCCATCACAACTGTGTGAAGTTGATGGTGCTGGTTGCCAGTGGTGGGTAGGGAGCGTGATTCCGAGCTGTGGACTCAATTCGGCGTCTGTGTTGAAGAGGGGAGTGCGCGGGAGATGGTTTGGGAGTCTCTCGAGGAGGAAAAAAAGTAAAACCCTAACGGGCAATGTTAGAGCTGGTAGAGCAGGCTCTGGGTGGGAGGTGGGCGAGTGACGTTACATGGAATTAATAGGATTTTGATAATGTGAGCTAATGGTTGTAAGGTTCTTTGAAGCTTAAATCCCAAAAATGCATTCAAGTTGAGCCATCCAAGTTGGGAGTTTTGCAAACCTCAAATTGAGTACGATTCAACTCTTAAGTTACTGCGGCAGACTTAAACGAGGAACGCGGTCTTGATGTTATTACCAGTTAGAGAGCAGGAGGCATGTTGGGATGCGCAGAAGAAATGAGCTGAGGATGGAAAAATACACTTGTAACAAAAACATTTAAAGTGTGTAGCTGACAGGGAAGCTGGAGTGCAGCTGAAGTGAGCCAGCTCCTGTAAAATCATAGCTCAGGGTGTGCCGAAGTGCCAGCCCGCTCTGTGGACTTAGCTCCTGGTTTCAAATGTTCTTCAATAACTTCACTTTGGATGCAGAAAAAAAAAAAAAAATTAAAAAAAAAAAATCACAAACGTTCATGATTTAAGCAATTTGGAAGAGATTGAGGCACAAAGCTCTAAATTTTCAGCCTGTTTAGTTAAAATGAGCTGCTGATTGCTTCAGTGCCCACTCACCACCACTCACAAGTGCTTTTACAACAAGGAGCCTTCTAGCCAAGAGCCAACATTTATCATCAACTCCTTGTCTTACACCGTGGGCTCCTCGGGGCTTTCTGTGACACACACGGGGCTGCTCCCGCATCTCCGTGGCACGGAATGACAGGGTAAATATCTCAGGGGCCGTCACGTTTCCCCTTCACCTGTTACTTAGGTTTTTTTACCCTCCTTCGTTTAGCGCGGAAAATTCCGGTTTGCAGGAGCCCGCGGCTGCCCCGGCCGCCGTGCTGAGCATCCTGCGTCCTCTGAGCACCGACTGTGCGACGTGAGGGATTCCTTTTTGGCCTCCCAGGTGCTTTAGCAGGACCGACAGACCTGCATCCGCTGTGCGACGCTGTCCGTAACCGCGGCTCTTTCCGAGAATTTCTACCAGCAGCGGTAGCACAGCAGCACAAGAACTAAAGGGCGAGAAAAAACAATTATTGTGGATTTGGGTTTCTTAAAAAAACAAAAAGTCTTAGGCTGGGGAAAGAAACTGAGGTCATACAGGGTTTTTTTTACATGAATACCCGTTTCTTTTTGAAATGTTAACTTGTGCACTGCTGGCTTTTCCCAGGTTCCTAGAAATGCTTAGATGAAGGGCTACAGATATACACAAAATTTGCCAGAATCCTGAAGGCTGTATCGCTTTTTATTCTAAGCCCAGTCCTCTGCACGTCCTCCTGTCCTTGTCCCTCAGCTGGAGGTTTTTGGTTGTGCATATTTTTAGTGCGTGCAGCAATCTGACTGGGACGAGCAGCTGTTTATCCTACACACCCTTCTTCTGCCCTGCATTTTTTTCCCCATAATGACCACTCTTCCACAACTTTTTAGTAAATAAATTTACTAAAAGTCATATAAAAGGGGTTGGGCACTAAGGAAGTGCTTCTTCAAGGAAGCAGAAAATAAAAAGGTGCAGATTATAATGGAACAGTAGCAAAGCAAAATGTTTTCTCCCCCCTGAGAATCTTTCTTTCCTGAAAGATTGAAGAGTCTCAGGTCAAGCCAGCTGGTGGGAATGAAACATCCTGGGTAAGAAGCAGCAGATGATGGTGATTGATAACTAGAGGCACTGGGTGCTTTGGGGGGAGGAGTAAAGCTAGAGGAAGGATGTACTAGCTCTCGAGCTATTGATTATGGGCCTGTGGACTCACTGGTGTGGCGGTGGTATTGAGAGCTGTTAAAATCCTGGTGGGTTTTTGCATTATTATTTATAGAGGAGATGACTTCGTGATGTTTGTTCTGGAAATTCCTCTTCATTCCAAGTCTTCTCTCCCACCACTGCTCCACAAATCCAAGTCTCACTGCTTTCTGTCCTGCAAGGATTCTGCTGTTAGTTGGTGGTTACTTCTTTTATTGAAACTGATAATGAAAGGGGAAGGAGAGGGCAGGGGAGATCTCGGAGAGGGGAGATCTCGGGGAGGGGAGATCTCGGGGAGGAGACATCTCGGGGAGGGGAGATCTCGGGGAGGGGAGATCTCGGGCCCTTACAAGAGTGACTCCTAAAGCCGGAAACACGTTATAAATTTTCAGAGTGACTAAGCATTGCTGATTTCTACCTAGTGCTGTCTTCTAATGCTGCTGTTTGTAACTTATTTAGTTTCTTGTTGTGATCAGGGTCCGTTTCCCTGAGGGACTCAAATGGGGAGAAAGGGTTTATCTTTCTTTTCAGTAGGCACGCAAAGATTTGGGCTTTTTTTGTACGTGCCTAAAGAAAAGCAAAGCTTTTGCAGTAGAAGGTTACCCACAAAATAACTAAGCAGCATTGTGATGATAAAAGCCAGGACAAGCTTTTAATCAAAACCATTTGCTTGTCAGGAAAAAAATAAACATGTTTACATGGGGAGAGGGTCCTTTGTGCCTCCCCCTCGCCCCAAACCACATTCTGTTCTTCTTTACGCTCCTGTAACTTGGGAACATTCCCAGGAATGTACAGAAAATTTTCCTGGATTTTTGGTGAAGTAATTGACAGCAGAATCTGGACCTCTAATTTTTATTTTTTTTCCCCCCAATTTACAGATTAAAATGCAGCTGTTTAGAAAGAGATCAGTTGAGACATTTCATTAACTACTTTTCAATTGTGAAACCAATTTTCACATGTAAAATAATGTTCATTTTCTTTTCTATTTATTCTTACTGGAGAGGTATTTGGAAAGAACAGAACGTCCTTGATTGAGATAACTGTGTTTTGGGAGGAGGACTAGAAAAGAATCAGAGAAAAATTACAGTATTTGCTAAATGCATCTGGAAAATGATACATGACTCGTGTTCTGTTTGTTCCTTTGCTGCTGCTGCCTTCGTGGGGCAGATACTTCAGCAGTTTAACTGTTCTTACTCAGGAGACTGTAATATTTAACTGAGTGTATGTAATAAGTAAAATAGCCGTGAGCTTGCTTTCGGGATGATAGCTGCTGCTTTTGGTGTTGTTACATAACACAAAGAAGGAAAAAAGGAGGACCAACGGGAGATACAGCGATGGGAAAAATTTGGCCTCTGTTTAATAAGCCCATCTTACACGTGTGTGTATAATAGAGATATTTTATATGCCTTTTACGTACGTAACCAGTGACTCTGCTCAGGATTCCTGGGTGTGTAACACAATGCCTTAAGAAGAGGAAATAAAAAGCAATGTGGCTTAGCTGAAACAAAGAGGAGGCGATTCCAAAGGAGGAAAACATCCGAACAAAAGCAAAATGTGCGGCACGGTGCTGGCCAGAAACGCACGAGGCCAGACTTTGATGTGTCCGCTCCTCTGGAGCCTCCAGGCACACGCACGGCTCCGGTCGCTGCCACAGACCAACAGCAGGTAGAGATATTTGCCGTGTTAGCTCATGAGGTTGCTGGTACCGTTAACTATTTGCAAGGCAGCGACGTAAAGTGAGGGCTTTCCAGCTGGAGTTGTCTTTGTCCATCACTTCTGCCGCACGCTGGTGCAATGAGGGGGGTGTTTTCTGGTCGTTAGGTAAACACTGCAGCTGTTTTCTCGGCTCTCTAATCCCCTTTTTTTTCCCTAAATACGCACGTGTTGCCGCAATGGAGCGGAGATGAAGAGCAGGCATAACTCATACAGCAGGTAGACGGTGCTGCTTCTTGTGAAAATCCTGAAATAAGGAGGGAATACTCAGATGGACTTCCCTCGCTTACGTGTTTCATCCCCATCTATTGCCTTGATACTGCAAACAGTTAATTAATTAATTGTTTCTGGGCTGTCTCTGTCTCAAGACGGCTTTTTCCCAGAGATGTGCAGCTTCGATGACTTTGAGTGAGATCTGCCTCAGCCACGGGCTTGTGCGTGTTGCGGTTCTGCGTTATCGATACTTTCAGTGATTGTACCCAATTGCTTGATACGTGCTGCAAAATGTTCCAGGCAGCGCCAGCTTTCTAGTTACACCGAGTTCACAGCCCCAGGAGTGGTCAGAGCAGGTCTCTGTGTCGAGCCCAGATTGGAACAGGATTCCTCTGGGGTTTTTTTTTAACTTCCCTTTTTTTAAAAAAAAAAAAAAATTCTTTCTTTGGTGCCCCATACCTAGGAGAATGGTGATAAAAATAAGAAATGTGGTGTTTTCCGTTGTCGGTGTACCCAAACCACAGTTGTGTTGTGAACTACTCTGTGTTAAATAGAACTGACTGGTAACCAGGAGAGGTGCCCCCTGTGTTGTGAGAAATAAGAAACGATAACGTGTGGAATTTTTGTATAAATGACGAACACAGATGACTTATGAACGTTAAGTGTTCTGATGGATTAGTAAATCGGATCCTTTTCAGGGCACAACAACTAGAAAAGGAAACACGGCAACAGTTTTAATTAACCCAGACCATCAGTAGCGTGGTTGCAAGATGAAGTTAATTGTTATAATGAAATGTTGGATGAAATTAATGTGACTCCAGCAGAACCCAGCCCTTCCCTAGGCATTAATGAAGCTTGTCCTGTGTTCCTAGGAAGGCTGTAGCAGAGGAGTTTTTATCTGCGAGAAGCTGCTTTGCTCTGGGAGCAAGCAGGAGAGGGGAAGGCGCCGAAGATGCCGCGGCAGCGGGAGGCGATTAGGGTCAGGATTCGGGAGGGCTTTTCCGGTGTGAAATTTGTGAGTGTATCTGTGAACCAGGCGCCCTTTTTAGATCGTGGCTTGTACTTCAGTGCTCGTTCGGTCTGGGGCTACTGGCTGGAAGAGAAGTGCCCGTTAATAGCTATTTTGGGCACTTTCTTTTTTCTCTTTGCACATTGAGAGTTCTGTTTTTCCCAGTCAAGCCCTAAGAGCTGTGCTAATTCCAAGCCTTTCTTTTGGTTTGTTTTTTGGTTGGTTGGCTGTTTGTTTTTCAGACAGGTTTGCCATTAACCTCAGTGTGGTTTGGGTTCTGGGAAAGGCTTTTCTTGTGGAACAAGCAGGGAGGAAAAAGCGTTGAAATGCAAAGGAGAAAAAGGAGAATTTTATACCACTCGTAGTTTGCAGGGGAATTCACGGAAATTAGGTGTCTGCTGCAGATGGAACAGTTGGGTGCAGTCTCTCAGACACAGGGTCACCTCCTCACATCTCGATGGACACTCGGGATTTTTCCGCTGAGGATCTCAGGGCTGTGCACAGCGAGATCCCGGGATCCTCCCCGCTGCACAAATCCCCTTTTTCTGGCTGTTCCTCAGCCAGATGACACGCGGGGGTGGGGGGGGATGGATGGACGTGTCTTCAGTGGAAGAGCTGGTTACCAACCAGTGGGAAAGGGTGATGAAAATTACGCTGAGGATTGTGGCAAGTGCAAGGAAGGGGCTCTGCGGTTTGGGACTTTGTGAGTGTGTCTGCACAAGGCTCTGCCTTGTGAATCCCAGATTTATTTTCTTAGAGGTTTGGGTTCGCGGCCACGTCACCGCTGCCGCTTTGAAACCCTCCGTGAGAGGGTCCCCGGCCTGTCCGCGGGGCCGGGGCTCTCGGTACACGCGGGTTTCCGTGGGCTCGCAGCGGGGGGGCTGCGGGGATGCTCAGGGCGTCTTCGGGAGGGGCGAAACGGAGGCAGCTGGAGACATCAGACCCGTGGTGCTGACCTTGTTTCACCAAACGGATTTACCGGAGGCCACCCCGAGCCGGGGGGGGAGGCTGCGTTCCCCGGTACGGTGCCGCCGGTCCCGGTCCCTGCGGCAGCGGCTCCCCGAGCCCGCCCGGGCCGGGGCCGCT
>VZZY01021468.1:0-45889 GCA_013400335.1 Eurystomus gularis | reverse complement strand
CGCTCCGGGCCCCCCTCTCCATGAGCCACTTGGTGCTCTGTCCGTACCGGGAAAACGAGGGAGTCCCCGGTGCGGAGAGAACGGGTGCGCGCCCGGAGCGGCAGCTCCGCGGGCACGGCTGTTGGCGGACGTCACGGTGGCGGAGTGACGTCACGGTGGCGGAGTGACGTCACGGCCGCTCCGGCAGGATGCTCGCAGGGTGCTGTGCCCGGTGGCACCGCGGATTCTTGATCCGTCGGGGCTCAGTCGGGCTGTGGCCGGATCCCTCTGCCCGCCCCGCAGTGCCCGGGGATGGAGCGGGCGAGGCGGGAGCACCGGGCACCGGCACCGAGGGACCGGGAGAGGAGTGCGTCACGGGGACTCTGCCAGAGCAGCCCACGCTGGCGGTTGGGAGTTCGGTGTCCTCGGTCCCCATAAACGGTCGGTTGGCAGCAGCTGGTTTAGGGAATTGCTCTGGGTAAGTGGTAGGTGATGGCCTGGAAAAGAATTCCAGGCATTGCCCGTAAAGGCAGCGCTAATAAACTTTGCCGTTAATAACGGTTATGGGTTGAATTCTCATGGTGTTGTGTTTAGAAGAGGACGGGGGCCGGTCTCATCGAAACATCTGGAAGTCACACAGAAGACACTGAGTCTCCTGGACTTTGTGTGGTTCTGGCCCTCCTCCCGGCCACGCAAAGTCCCATCCCGCTGTTGATTTCCTCCTGCTGCTGTGTTTTGTGGTTTTCCTTGTGGAAGTCTGTGTGGAATCCCTCCCAGGTGAAGTTACGGAGCTCAGTCTCCACCCAGCCACCACGTGGCGTGGTGCCCGCGAGCCATGGGTGGATTTAGGAGGGAATACAGGTTGGTTACCCATCATTACGAGGAGACAGCAGCTATAAGCCGCTGCCAGCGTGCTCCTTCCCCATGAGTCCCACCACTCTGTCAGAAGGAATGAGGCCGCTGGGGTCTGCTCACACGTAACCCTGTTGTCACCGGGCGTATGGCCGTGGTTTCTCTTTGGTTTGGGGGTGAGCGTGTGGTGTGTGAAAATGCCGATGCCTTGCACCTTCTTGGATAAAGGGGATTTCTTTCTCATTGCAATATTTTCTAAGAAGTGCCTTCTCGGAGTGCGAGAATTCATTTTGGTTCAGGAAACCTGAAGGCTAGGTATCCTTGAAACCATGTTCTGCACCCTTGAATCTCAGTGTGAACCATGCAGCTGGTGCGTGGCCTCTGCCCTTGGCTGCAGTCTGCTGCTGTCCCTGGTTTGTCCTCTGGTGCGATGACAAAGGTTTGGGAGGTCACCAGTGCTGCCCTCAGTGCGTCTCAGAAGGTCCAGGTTCTGTGTGAGACAGGAGCTCTGAATGGAGATGAACTGCTCACCTGGAGTGGTTCAGATCTGGTCTTCAGGGGGTCAGCTCTTCTGCTTCTAGGTGAGCATTATCTACACAATAATTCCCTGAAGATATGCTAATTCCGCTCTCAAATCATCAGGCCAGTTTTGGTTTAGAGGAGCAGAGGCTTAAATGCGTCAATTCCATTGGTTTAATCTTCCCTCGACTGTCACAAACTGCCTGAGCTGACGGGAGGCAGGGAGAACAATGGGAAGATTTGGTGTAATTTGGACGAGAGAGGCTGTTACTGTAAATACCACTTTGTTGTCCAAGCCACATGAGACGCTGACACACATGAAGGCAGAAAAAAAAAAGAGCTCTCAGTAGCAATTATCCCAGAAATCAAGTGACAGCCTCCCCTATTAGCTGGCATAATTTGAGTTATTGGTTAAAATGTAAAAGGCGAATCTTTGCATATTTAACATGTCTCTCAATTTCTGTTTCTGATTCCCAGATCTATTATAAAGTTATTAAAGAAATTGAGCCAGGAGAAGAGCTCTTGGTGTATTTGAAGGAAGGTGGTTATTCCCTGGGGAACATGGCGCCCAGCATGGAAGGTAAGGTCTCGTTTTGCTGGACAGGACCTTTCTGCACCTCTCACCAGCCAACCTGGGAATGTTGAGAACCTCAGTGAGTGCTGAGCCAGGAGAAAAACCTGATCTGGTCCCTGCCCCTTCTGGAACTGTTACTATTTTATGCCTATTTTCACTCTTTCTCTGGTGAGAGTAGTCAATGACAGCAAGTGAGTTTTTATTAACCTCAAGGCACGCAACAGATTAATTTGCTGCTTCTCTTGGAGGAACAGTGTTGGTTTGAACAGGATTGGAGCTGCCTTTTTAATCCCCAGGGTCACCGTGTTTCTTTGGGTGTAATAAAAATGGGCCAAACCGTTCCAGGGCTTGCAAAACACTGGTCTCTAGAGCTTCAGATTCTTCCTGCTCGTGGTGCACAAAGATGACCATAAAGCACTTACCTTTCTCGTAAGAAGCAGCGTGGAGCTTCTGCCCCTCAAAAGCTTTGGGTTCGGTTTTAGTTTCACAAAGAACAGAAATACTTGGCACTGCGGAGTAAGAATAGTTGGAATTCCTACGGTAAGATTCCAAATCTGACTCAGGGGTTTGGGAAGGAGGCACAAATGGAGCTGGGCCCCTGTGGCTGTCACGTGGCCTGAAGTACTCTGACAACTGAGGGGGTCACCAGGATTTTTTTTCCTTCATTAGAGGGCTTTTCTCAATGTTCATCTGAGCCTCTGACCAGTGTTTGATGCCCACCTCTCGCTGCAAGTGGCAGAGCCTGTTGGTGCAAGTGCTGTGCAGTGGAAGTGATCTCGTAGGAAAACTAGGAAAGATGTGCTCCACCATGCCTCAAAATATTATAAAAGCAAGGCAACAGCACAGATACACCTTGAGCAATCAAACCACACAGGTTCTTGCTGTAAAATGGTTGTTTGCAAGTCCTGAGGTGGGTACAAAACCCTGACGCAACAGGTGGAGGGCGTTGTGAGCCCAAACTGGAATGAAAGCCAGCCTGGGCTTGCAAAGTTCTGCTCCATTTTCTGGGGTTCTTAGTTTCCTTGATATTTGGTGGCAGCGAAAGTCAGAGAATAACACAAGAGGCACAAGAATTTTCTGGAGTGAAGAGATTATTAGGGTCCGTTACGTCTTTTTCTGTTCATTCACTGAGCGTAGAGCCTGTTGCAGGCTTCACGTTACTATTTGATGACTAATTTCCATAAATATATTCTCATCTACCATCCGTTTTTAAACCGTTGGTTGGAAATACTGTTCAACACGATCACTGGAATTTGACTTGTCTCCCCAGTCAATACAATACTTTTTATATACAGTGTAGACGAATAGGATTTTCACATTCAAACCTGCGGTGAAACTCTTTAAGAGCGTACGTACCCTGTGCATGATGAGTTAGAAATATCCTGGAAAAAAGGGTACCTTGAGGATTAGTGCTGCTGAAAGCTGCTTTGCTGAAGGTCCGCGGGTGAAGTGCCCGAGCGGGCAGCGCGGCAGCTCCTGTCTCACCGACATGGCAGGTTTGGGGTTATTTTTTTCTCAGTGTTCTCCCCCCCAGAATGAATCATTTTCTTGAGGCCGACACACGGAGAGATGAGTCATTTCTGTATTCACAGTGATGGAGTAACACACACTGGTTCTCGATGTCAGGGAGAAATCAGAACGCTCACCGCTGGCTGGCTTTCCTGTTTCTAACAGGCTTTCATTAGAACAAGCAAAAAGTGCTCCTTGTTTTCTCTTTGTCGTTATGTAACGTTTATCTGTGTCCTCCTGGTAACGTCTAGTGCTTTTGCCACATAATTGCTTTCAAATTATAATAGGCCAACATTAAATATTTGACTTCTTAATACTTTTTACTCTCAGTAATGCTATCTTCCTGCTGCCTCGCACCCCCATTTCGGGTCTGAATTAACAAGAAAGAAAATGCAAAATTGTTCCACACAAAGATAATTATCATAAAAATCTTTTATCCCAGCCCCAGCCAAACACAGCAGACCCCTTATCACTGCAGGAATTTTGAGTAGGGCACTTGAACTCCTTTGAGATTCAAGTCTGGTAGATTAGCATGTAGATGCCACATAATTGTGTTCCCCTTGGTTTCTCTGAAAGCTATTAGGCACTGATTTATTTTTCTGCTACATTCCTGCTTTGTCCTGAGTGTTACTGATGGAACTTAAGATAGGCACATATAACCGTGGATTTGACAAACAAGACATAGAGAACAGGCAGCAATTTTTTTTTTTTTGTAACTGGATTTTTCTTTTCTTTTCGTCCCCTTCTCCCTGTGAGACACTGAACCAGTAACCTTTTGTGAAGGGTAGTATTTGCATTTGTGGTGCTTAAAGAAAGGGGAAAACTTTAATGAGAACTCATTTCAAAGGGCAATATTTTTATTTTTGGTACTTAAAGAAGGGGAAAGAAAACCTCGATGAGCCCGAAGTCTACAAGTCAGGTGTCTGATACAGAGACACAAAATAGATACCAGGTCTTCTTAGTTCAGTCCTGAGCTTCCTTTGATACTTAGGCTTCATTTTTCAGGGTGATGGTCTGGCCCTTAGTCTCCAGGTCAGTTCCTTTCCCTGCAGTGTATTTATTGAGAAGTCTGATCTTCTACAGTTCCGAGTCAGGAATGCCGGAGGAACGGGTGCTGGCTATTGATAGGATATATTCAGCTCCTCTGCCAGCCAGCCAGTTCTTCCTCTATGTAACCTGTCTGAGCATCAAGATAGTCCTTGCAACCAGTGGCAACACGTGTAACGTGACGACGAGGCTTTTAATCATGTTTTTGTCAGTTCTCTAGCTCTTCTTCTCAATAAAAATTTCTTTCTCCAAACGCAAATATTCTGAAGCACCTGCGTTTCCTACGATCCACCTTTTCTCCCTGTGAACGGGCGGTTGTGTTTGATGGTGGAAGCGGGGTGTTGTCGTTGCTGAAGGATGAACCTGTACAACATAGCGTTTTGTCAGTTCAGTGACGTACAAGGGCTGGAGCTGTAGAGTCTGTGTAGCTCCGAAAGAAAAAGCAAAGCAAAATGCAAATGCACAAGCAAAAAATGCACGTGCCTCAGCTGAGCTGTCCTGTTTCTTACATTTCTTAGTAAAAGCCTGATGGGGCAGCTCTCGGCTTGTGTAGACGTAGCTACACCAGCTTCTACTGACTGTGTGGAACTTGTGTGGGATCCACAATTCTGCTGACAATGGACAAGAGGAATTAGAAGCAAAACATCTTCTCCAATGGTTATTACTGAGCCTGTAGTTAGTATTAATGTAGTTCATCTGTCTGCCTACTCGGGAATCTGATAGAAAGGACAAAACCCTGTTATTCTCCTTGATAACAACAGGTAGTGCTCTTTCGGGTTGGGTGCTGGGGGGGATGGATGTGCAAGTTGTCCATCTTTAGCCGGATCTGTAGTAAATCATTCTCCAAGTCTGGTTTTCCAAACTCCAAGTGGATCTCTTGTTCCCAGAGGATAGCTTGGGTGAAGTAAGATACAATTAGTGATGTAAATCTCGAACTGAAGTAGGAGGAATTTAGTGTGGATTTGCAGAAGGTATTTCGATGCATTTCCTCTGAAGTAAAAACAAGGGGAAAAAAAAAAAAAATCTTTTTCCTCCATCCCAAGTTGTCAGGTCTGGGGAGTTGCCAGTTTGAGCCTGAGAGATGCTGGGAGTTACCCAGGAGCTTCTCCAGAGGTGAAAGTACCCAAGAGTTTCTGGTCACATCTCTCATGGAGCCACCACTGTATTTACCTAAGACTGAACAGGGGAAATGTTTGATCTCGGGGGTGGATTCTGAGGGAGACGTGCACCTTGCCAGAGCAGGAGTTGGTGAGGGATTTATCCTGTTACTCCACAGCTCAGTGGGCTGTGTGAGTCAAATAAGCTCCTAGCCACCCACGTCTGTAGGAGTAGAAGGCAGGACAAAAGTGAGGTCATGTTTCTTAGTGCCAGGGACACTCTGGAGTACAGCTTGGCGTCCGAGGCTGTGACAACTGAGCGGTGTAGCAGGTGAACGCTTGTTCCGGAGCTAACGTGGCCTCATTAATACTGAGGAGAGATGGCACGATGAGATTACTGCCTCAGCCCGTGCGGTGCCTGCGCTGGGGACATGTGGTGCTGTCAGGCTTGTCTCCTCTCACCCGAGCTATGGACACATGGGCAGTGGAAAGGGACCTAAACACACCTCGTCACAGCCCTTGCCTCCCTTGTCTTGGTCCTTCCATGCTAAGGATGTTTTTGGTCCATAAAGATGCGCAGATGAAATCTTAAAAATTTTGCGAGGTAACATCGTGTGCTTCGTGCTGTTGTTACACGCAAAATGCAATAACAAGACGTATCATGATGCTACAATTAATTTATTTCTTTTCCCCCTCATAAAAAGTAATTTGGGTTATTTTAGTGGTAGGTCACACACAGTCTCTCGGTACTACTCGGTAGTTTTTTATATACTGATTTCCAGGTTTCACTCCCCAGGGACATAAAACACCTGAGATACGTATTAGTGCCGTTCTGCAAAATGCTGGTAAATAGGATTTCTCTGAGGGCCTGATCCACTAACTGCGAGGCTGCTGACAGCAATTCCAGAGCACACAATCTATCAGAACCAGCTGAAAAGGGAAAGATACGGGTATTTTCTTCCCTTAGGTCTCCTTTTTTAGTCAAAATCCCTTTCTCCCCCAAAAGGAAAATGCCGACATGCTGAATTTTATTTTACATCCCTCTCCTCTGCAGTTCAGGAGATCCTATAACGTCCCTGCATTTCATTTATTCCTTGAGTAAACGGGGTTTAGTACCACTAGAGATGCTGCTGGATAAATAAGCAAGGCTTCGCTGGTAGTGTCTTGGTGATATTTTCTTTTTTAGCTGTGTTTGACTTTTTCCAGCTTGTGGGCATGTCGATACTTTCCGTGTAGGTGTGGACCACGTTGGGTTTCATCTGCCCACATAGCTTGCTGTCGCAGCTTATGGGATCTCGTCTTTCTTAGTCACCGCAGAAGCAAGTCTCAGACTCCCCGGCGTGCGGGGGCACGGGTCGAAAACCACAGCCTGGGTTTAAATAGGCTGTATTGAGAGGAACGGAGAAAGGAGATGATTGCCCGAGCGCAGGCGGGGGAGCGGCGGCTGCTGGGTGTGACGCTGCCTGCGCCACACTTTTAACAAAATTAACCCCGATTTATATAAAACGCACCATTTCAGGCCTCAAACTGGTTGTAATTGTGCAAAACTTTGGACAGACGAGTGCGCGGGGTACTTGAAAGCAAGGCTTTGCTGGCAGGTTGCAGATTTGAAGGCTCCCGAGGAGAAGCCACAAGGATGGGAGCCCGCGGCTCAGCCCGATGTCCCCTTCCTGGAGCAGCGGCGCTCGGGGCTGGATCAGCTCCATCAGCGGTGGCTTTGGGCTGCGTCTCTTAAAACACTTCCACTCTTCCCTCTGAGCTAATGTGTTTTACCACAAGCTTCCTTTTGAAAATGAAGTTATCAGAAAAAGAGAATAAAAAGGGAAGCAGAGCCCCGGAGGAGGGCAGGGAGATGTGGCCCCCCTGGCGAAGGGGTGGCTTGGAAAGCTGCTGGGTCAGGCTGGCTCCTGGAACCCGGAGCTATCCCGACTCCCTCGCAGAGGTTGTTCTCCTGGAAAATTTACAGCTCTGCGCTGATTGTTTGGCTTGGCACGGTGGTCAGGATGCTGCCTTGTAAACTTAATAATAGCTGCCCTCTTTTTAATTTGTTTGACCTTGACTACAATAATTTATTATGTGCATTAGATCTTTTTTTTTTTTTAAAAAAAAAAAAAAAACCAAAACCCAAACAGCACAACAACAAAGAATTTGGCTCCCTTTTCTTCCTTCCATGGTACGCTGGGTTTGAACTCCGCGGGTCTGATGGCTTCTGCAGTTGTGCGGGATGAGTTCAGGGGATAACGTTAGAAAAGATATTTTCTTAGGAAGGAGCTTCTCCAGGTTTGTGCCGTGCCGATGTGCCTTTCCCACTGTCTGTCCTTATCTCAGTATGGTTTGTTCCTTTTTCCCCTGGCAGCCCCTTTTGAGGGAAAACTCGTTCGTGTTTTGAAAAAGCCTCATTGCAAGCAAACGCAATAGTCCAGAATAGCCCCAGTATTTTGTGTATCTGCTAATTCTTGTAGGTCTCTACGTCTCAGCAGAGGCCAGGACACAAAGAAAACAAGATCTCTCCTGGTCGTGTGATTTATTTTTTTTCTCTTAAAGCGAAAGCAATCTGCTGGCACAGCCTACCTTGGTTTCTCTCTCCTGTCACTCGCAGGTTTCCTCTGTGTTTCTTTGATAGATCCTCACAGAATATTGTGTTTTCTTTAACAAGCCCAGTGTTGGGTAAAATAATTAGACCTGCTTGAACTTCCTGATCCACCAGTGAAAAGCCTCTTTTCTGTCTGTTGTAGAGGAGCACACATTTCGCTGCGAGGACTGTGATGAGCTGTTCCAGTCGAAGCTGGACCTGCGGCGGCACAAGAAATACGCCTGCAACGCTGTCAGCTCCCTCTACGAGACCCTGAACGACGAGATCAAGCAAGAAGGTCTTGGAGATGGACAGGTCTATGAGTGCAAGGACTGCGAGAGGATGTTCCCCAATAAATACAGGTACTGGGAAATGGCCAGACCCTCCCCTGACCTGCCCCTCTCCGTTACTCCTGCGATGATGGGAGGTGTGGGATGCGGTGGGAGCTGGGAGGCTCAGGATGGCTGCGGGGATGGCTGTGTCCTTTTCTCCGTAGGGTCCAGGCTCTGTCGGTGGCTTCGATGTCATTGGCTATTGGACAGCATTTTATTTCACGTTGATTTCATAGACTGTGCTGCTTTTCATTGGTAGAACCATCAGCAGAATATTGGCAGTATAAAGTTGAAGTGTTTTTCTTCTGAATTCCCTGTGACTTTCTCAGGGCTGTGACAGATGGGTTGATAGACCTGTAATAGCAATGTGGCGAGGAAAAAAAGAAGGCGGGATATTCTCCAGCTCGTATTTTTATTCGCAATAATGATTGCGTTGTTATAATAAGGCAACTCTGAACAAGATTTTTTTTTTTCTTTTTGTAAGGCAAAATTCTTTGGCCCAGTAAGTCTTAGCTGAAATTTTGCATCTTTCAAGCCTAATGTGATAATGATCAAGCGCTGCTTTAAAGCAGAGATCTTTGAGGCTCCTGATTGACACATTTGCAATGTGAGACTCAAAGGGTTAAATTTTAGGAGCTGGTTTTAAAAATCCTTTTAGGATTGTGTTTATTTGCATCCTAAGCCTTTATCTCCTGGGCTGCACTGTCAAGGTTTTCTCCACAGCATAAGGACTAGAGTTTTGTCCGTTTATCAGAGGCTGAAGTTCTCACGTACTCGGTTGACTTCTCAGATGAGCCAACACCACACACAGCAAGGCTTGTTGTGAGATCTGGCAGCCCCCTCATGGACTCCACCAGCAGAGCAAGAGCGTTGAGCTTAAAGCCAGTGTAAGGCCTGTTTCATTGCAGTTAAAAATTCAAAAAGATGATGTTCAGCAGCAATTTCAAACTCAACGATGTTGTTACTTTCAGATCTTTCATCTAGGTGAGTGAAGAAAAAAAAAAAATCTGTTTTAAAAGATGCAGAGAAAGGTGAAACATAAAGGACATCACGCTAGTTTACATTGAAAAGAGCTCGGCTCTTGGCTGTGCTGTGGGCGTCGTAGGGGTTGGTAATAGATCCTGTCTGCCAGCGATCTCTGTAGTGGTTCTTGTAGCACAGCCTGAAGTCTTTATTCCTCACCTTGTGCTTCTATTGGCTACTTTTGCTTAGGTACTAGGAGGCTGCAATTCTCTTGATTTATTTTTTTTTTTTACCTGACAAGAAAAGGAGAACTTCCTTTAGATGTTTCAGATATTTATGACTCAAGTACAACTTCCAGTTCTTCTATCTCTTTAGCCGTGTTAGAAACTTTCTCCTCTTTAGCTTCCAGCACTCCGTAGTTTTATGTTAATTTATGAAATACCCTTTTGGAATGTGTGTGTCATCTCCTCCTTGTAACCTCTGTGTATTTCCTGGCTCCCCTCGGGGTCTGCAGTGGCACCGGGTCCATTTTACAGGGCTTAGAGAAGCAGAAGGTTTCAGTTCCTTTTTCCCTTTAGTGATTATTCCTGTGAGTAAGATACTCAGAGTCATCTGGCGAAACTAATTCTAGGTATTCAAATGGTGTGGCTGAGTCAAGGTGCCAGTTTCCCTTGATCTCCTGGGAGCAGTGGGTATGATAGACCTGGACTCTAAGGCTTGACTCACCTTGGGGCACATCTCCAGGCAAGCATCGCTGGCAGCGGAGCTGGCTCCCGTGGTGAGCACAGCTCTTCGGTGTCCGTAGGTAAAAGGCAAGAGCAAACGCCTTGCTCCAAGTCCGGTGGAAAACCTTCGGAAGGGTGGAGGACAGAACACCAGTTTTACAAGCCCTGTCCTGATTTATGTTCAGGACCTTCTCCCGTTTTGATTCTTCAAAATCATCACTCCGAACTGTTACTTTAGTGGCCTTGTAATTAAGAAGGAAATGTGGCAGAACCTTTACTGGTCATCAGCGTGCTCAGCACAAATATCTCGAGCTTGAGGCAAAAGCCCCTGTGTGTGCTAGCGTGGGGTTCCAGCTTCTGAGCACCCCAAGGTGATGGAGAGGCCTGTCCAAGGTATTTCCAACTGAACTCCGATGGAGATACTCCATGTCACTGCCCACAGGCCTGTACGCTTGGAGAACGTTTGGAGTTGTGAGGGGCTCCTGGGCTCGTTGGGTAATGTTGCCTTTTAAACCATGGATTCCAAATGTTTGGGTTGGAGTTTTCTTAAGCGAGTAACATAAGGTCCATTTTTTGAACAAGGTAAAGATAGAGCCAGCAACGTCCCCATTCAGCGTGCAACAGGCTGATGGATTTGGTGAGCTGGGAGAGAATGTCCACATCTATCCCTCCCCCATCAGTCTGCTGCGTTTTACGTACTGAGAAAGCTGCTAAAACACAGAATACAGCCAGTCAGTGTACCTAGATGGGCTTATAATTTTTCAGAAGTTAATACGGATCAAATCAGGAGTGCCACCGGGGAACTGAAATTGAGCATTTAGCAGCTGCCTAAATAAATAAATGTTTTGCTAATCCCAGTAGGTACTTGCCTCTAAACAGCATATTAGTTTGTCCATATTTGCTCTAAATAAACTCATAAATCACAGTTAACAGGAACGTATTTTTGGATATGTATATGAAAGGTATATATTTCTTTGTATGTGTTAAGATTTTTTTTTTTGTAGTGTTAAGAATACCGTTTCTTTGGCAAAATGAATATTGCTTCTTTAAAATTAGTGAATTGGCAGTTTATAAGGGGCACGTTCATGAATGTTAGCTACCTGACTAGAAAGAAGAGGAGGTTCTTCAAGGGAATAGCAGGAGGGTGGCTGCTTTGACTCGTAGGTAGAGTTGCTGAGCAGGTTACAGTCCCACCAAGGCCACTTGTGATGAAGCCACCTTCTACAAGGCGTGCCAGAAAATGCCCTCGGGGCACAAAGATGTCGGTGCAGGTCAGTTGTCAGTGCAGTTGGTCTTTACACGGGGAATTTCAAAGGTCCCCGGTGTCAGGTCCATTCTGCTCAGGCTGGGTGCGGGCAGGTGCCTGCTGGTGCCAGGGTGCTGGTCCCACTGGGGACGCAGGTCCCCATAGGCATCCAAGGAGAGGGAGACCAGAGTAGTCCTGAGGATGTGTCAAGGCTGAGTCCATTCCTAGGTCTCTGGATCCCTCCAGCTGTGTGGAAATGCCCCGGCGTTATCTGCTGCAAAGTCCTCCTGTAGCCTTTGATGAAGACTGGCAGGATTTGCCAGTAGGGTTTAGTTTTAATGTTCCTATAAAAAATATAGCCGTGCTTTAAAGTTCCATAGGAGCGGTTTAATACCGATCCGTGGGGGATTTCAGGCAGTAGCAGATTTCACACAAGTTTGTCCTTTGTCGGAATTCACAGTCAGGAGGAGTATTTGTAAATCCCGTTGGACTGCACGGAAGGCAGCAAAGGACACACGTTTTCTTCCTCTGGTTCTCAGAGGTGCAGGATTTCCAGCCTGCTGAGTACAGCACTGGGTCTTCCTCAGAAAGGCTTCCCGGGCTCCAGGGCTGTCCCGCTGCCACCAAGAGTGGTTTCCCTCGGCCATCACACCTAGTTTGGTGGCCCAGCAGCACGCTGCCTGCTGATGCTTTGGCGTGGGGAGAGGAGCACCCCGAAAAGCCCTCCCGGCCACGGCCCTGTTCCAGCAGCTGCTCGGGTTTGCCATCGTCCTCCCGGTTTGGGAGAGGCTGCCAGTTGGCAGGAGGTGAAATCACCGAGTTAAGTAATAAAAGATGTCTGACATTTAGAAGTGAAACGTGTTTGCACCTTATCGTGTTTCTTTCCAATGCGAAGTCGCCGTGTTCTGGGAAGCTGTGGGCTTTGTGCCCATGCAAACGGCAACGTGATAGTCTCAGCAGCCACAGCTCGTATCTTGTCTTCCCCTGCGGGGATGCCGTGGAGGCCTTGGGCACAAAGTGCTCGTTTTTCCCTTCAGGAGCCTGCAGGGTCAGGTCTGGTTTTACCTTCCTTTTCCCCCTTGGAAATGGACTCAGGTATTTAGTAAGAAATACTATAAAACACAGCGACGCTTTGAGGCAGAGCAGGGCAGCTCCTATCTGCGAAATAAACGCCAAAAAGAGCAAAGGAGTTTGCGTGTGGCTGCAAACTCACGGACCATGTGCTGCCCACCTCCTTTCACAAAGGCTTTTGCACTCATGCTCTGCAGCAGGAGTGACTTCTGGAGACCTCTCGGGCTGTTTCTCTGTTGCCGTCTCTAATCACCTCTCTTGGTTTCAGACCTCCCCGATACGGGGCAGGGGTTCTGCAGCAGCGTGAGCCTTGGTGGTGGGTCCGGTGGAGGTGGGTGCTCGGAGTTTGGCTTGGTTTGCTGCCGGCCTGGGGTCTGTCGCCTGCTGTGTGAGCTCAGCCTGTCTCTCTTTCCCAGCCTGGAGCAGCACATGGTAATCCACACCGAGGAGAGGGAGTACAAGTGCGACCAGTGTCCCAAGGCTTTCAACTGGAAATCCAACCTGATTCGTCACCAAATGTCTCACGACAGTGGGAAACGGTTTGAATGTGAAAACTGTGTGAAGGTACGGTGCAGGGCACGGTAACCGTGGGCAGCTTGGTGCTGGGACCTGGGGAAAGTGGTCCAGGGGATGGGTGACCCGGCTGTGGTGTGGAGCATGGTAACACTAGATGTAAAGACTAGACAGAAGGAAGAAACTTTTTATGCTGGGAGTGATGAGAGCCTGGCCCAGGTTGCCTGGAGAGGTGGTTGATGCTCCATCCCTGGAACCATTCCAGGTGAGGTTGGCCAGGCCTCTGAGCAACCTGTGCAGAAGATGTCTCTGCTCAGTGCAGGAGGGTTGGACCAGATGGCCTTTAAAGGTCTCATCCCACCCAAACCATTCTCTGATTCTAACACGGGGACCATTGTGCTCAGCTGGCCCCAGCAGCTCCATCATTCGGATGTGGAGCTCAGCCTTGCCCCGAGCAACTTGCCTTTGGCCTTCTTCCGGGTATTGGCGAGTCTCCTGGGGTGGTGGCCGAGCCTTGCGTGGGGCAGATGTGGATAAGCCAAGAGCTGTTGAGCTGTGAGCGCCGCGTGCCTCGGGGAGCGTGCAGGAGGACGCGGCTCAGCCCTGCTCGGCGCGTTATCTGCTTGCAGCGGGAGGTGAACATCCTCCGCTCCTAACAAAACCCCCCAAATATCAATCTCTTCACATATACGCTTCTCCCTGCTCTTTGCTCGCCCTCCCTCAAGGCGTTTTCTCTTGCAGGTGTTTACGGACCCCAGCAACCTCCAGCGGCACATCCGTTCCCAGCACGTTGGCGCGCGGGCTCACGCCTGCCCGGACTGCGGCAAAACCTTCGCCACCTCGTCTGGCCTCAAACAACACAAGCACATTCACAGCACTGTCAAACCTTTCATATGTAAGTTGTCACGGCCATCACAGAGCTCCAGCTTCGGCTATAATTGCACGTATCCTGCGGGGCCCCCCAGTACGAGCTGTCCCTCTGTGAGCAGCCGCTGTAATTTTATAGGTCAGAGCACAAGATGAAATTCCGCAGCGATTTTTTTTTCTTTCTTTCTTTCTTTCTTTCTTTCTTTTTTTGCATGCTCCCTGTTTTTTCAGTAAACATTCATGGCAGTTTTTGACTTTCTTGACAAGTTAAAAGCTGAGTCTCGCAGCAGTCCTAGCGATGCCATTTTCTCATATCTTTTCTTTCTCTCATCTTTTTTTTTTTTTTTTTCTTCCTTAATAATTTTTGAATGTTCATGTTGGTGACATAAATAAATAGCTGGCACAGCCTGATCGAATTGTTCTTCAAGGGTGCCTCAAATCCCGTAGCCATTGCAAAGAAATTTGAATTAGTGACAGAGATGAGAAGAAGGTGGTTTTTAAAAAGAGTTTTTTCCTTCTTTATTTACTGCACATTTCATCCAGATAATGCTTGGAAGCCAAATAACGAGCGGGTTAACTGGGTCCTCAGTGCTCTCTGCAGCGGAGTATTTCCAAAAGGCCGTTTTCCCTTGAGAGCCGTTCGCCTCATTCCTTGTCATTCGCAGGGCTGTATATTTTTTTAATTGACACGGCACCTATTGGATTTTGATAACTGTGCAGAAAAGTGGATGGTGTCACAACAAAGCCATAGAAACTTTAGGGACTACTTCCTGACACCGCTCAGAAAGCGCAATTCCAGCGCAGGACGGGATCTGGGTTTGATTCCGGGCTTTGATGTTGCGGTGGGGAAGCCACTGAACCCACTTCTGCCGTTTTTTCCCCGGTTGGGATAATGGGAACAGCATGCGAGAGTATCCTGGGAGACTCGTTTCATTAACGTGTTCTGGGATAATCAGATGGGTGTCAGTGGAGGAAGAAAAAATACTCTTACTGCTCGTTTTGATGCAGTCTTTCATTTGATGACGGGCACATGAAAGAGATAATTTGAATCTCGTCGTATTGCTGCAGCAAGATGAATGATTTCTTCTCATAATCTCCTCACTCTCACCTCATAAGAATTAGGGAGCTGTCGGTCTGAATCAGTGTGTGAACCAGCTCAAGCCTGGTTCTGCTTCGCTCAGCCCTGCCAGGTGGAGGCACGGGCAGGAATATGGAACCCATTAGCGACTTTTGGGGAGCTGTGGGGTGGGATTCGCTCTAAAGCTTGTCTTTTCCTGTTCAGTGGATGAAAAGGGTTGTGTGTGGGGGGTGTTTGTTTGTTTTTTACCATATTATACTTTGGCTTTGCAATATTATAGATTTGGGTTTAAAAAAACCCAAACTGTAACTTCATAACTGCAGGACGCTGCAAGAGAGGACATCACACAGAGTCACTAAATCATGGCAGAACTGGAGACTTAAACCTTTTCCAGTTTTCCTTATTTTAGACCGGTGACATGAGCTCTCATACCTTTTCTTTAGGGAATTTTATGCGGTGTCGCATATATGAAGCAACTCTCGCTGGGGTGGAAGGCGGGGAAAAAGGAACCTGATTCCTTTGGAGGACTTGGCTTTTGTTATCCTCTGTCTTCTCGTAAAGTTTTGCCACAGGGTGTGACTTGTAGTGTTGTGGTTGTGGATGATAAAAACAACACAAACACCACAATGGCAGTGTCTAGCCGACAAAGTGTGCTCGGTTGTGAAATGCTCTGCTTTAAGCAGATTAGCAATTTATTTATTATAAACTTGTGTGTGTCTCCTAAACCACAACGTAGCATCCCTTGGCACAGGGCAAGGGAGACGGGTAAAATTAGAAAGGGGTAGTTTTGTTCTGGAAAGAAAAATAGACAAACATCTCTGAAAGAAATCCACACAAATGTGACAAAAATGAGTAGATGTGGCGCTTCGACCTAAAAGGAGGTTGTAGCAAGGCTGGTGTTGGTCTCTTCTCCGAAATTACTAATGATAGAATGAGAGGAAATGGCCTCAAGTTGCATCAGGGGAGGTTTAGATGAGATATTAGGAAGAAATTCTTTATTGAGAGAGTGGCTGGGCACCGGAACAGGCTGCCCAGGGAGGTGGTGGAGGCACCATCCCTGGAGGTGTTTAAAGAACGAGTGGATGTAGCACTTGAGGCGATGGTCTAGTGGCTAGAGAGATGTTAGGATGAAGGTTGGACCTGGGGATCCTGGTGGTCCTTTCCAACCATAATGATCCCATGATTCGGGTCATGGTCTAGTGGTCAGGGAGATGTTGGGGTGAAGGTCAGACTTGATGATCCTGGAGGTCTTTTCCATCCTAAAGGATTCTATGATTTCTCCCGATGTTCTTAGTAATTGGAGAGGGAGCTCACTCGTGGTGTCCTTACACATGGAAATATTTGCACTTGCCGGTTGGTTCGGACACACACAGAGTCACTCCCGCAGCCCTGAAGATGCTGGCTTTGCATACTCAGGCAGGACAAGAAAAATTCTCGCCCATTCTAGCGCATCTCCAGCAGTAAGACCAGCACAGGAGCAGCCTGGACAGACGGAGCTGGCCTGTGCAGATGCTGGCGTATCCTCCTCTTTAAATTTCTATGGAAATAGAGGTTGTTGTATCTAATAGGCTATTAGCTTTATAGAAAATAAATCGAGCAGTGTTCCCTTTAAGAACTCTGCTGAGCTATTTTTAAAGAAAACATTTTAAAATGAAGTAAAACCCCTAAATAAACCCTTTCTTTGAAAGTCTAAGGTAGCTAAAATAATACACACAACAGCCATAAAGCTATCCGAATGCAGTAATAGTAGCGCAGAACAACCGGCGTCAGTTTTTAAGGCGTCATTACCAAAACCTAGGGGTGGCTTTAGCACATTCATTTGAAAAAGCTGTTGTTTAAACTTTCAAACTCTTCTGATGACTTTATAGTTCTTCTGTTTGTGCTTCCTGGGCAGCTCCTTGCTGTGTTTGGGTCCGAAGCAGAAATACTCCGAGGCTCATACTGAATTTCTAGTGCAATCAGAAACCAGACACAGCAGAGCCTGCAGTGACCCCCCCACTGAATTTTGGGGTGCTTGTTGGAACTGAAATGTCCAATTTGTTAAATTTTAATAATCTTTGCTTTGAATTTCAATAGAAAGGGCTTGCCCTTATGTTTTCAGAGCTGCTAGTGAAATACTCTCCCGACAGCCATTTGATATTCAAGCACTCACGTAAATCCTAAAGATTTAGAATAAAATGCAGGGAAAGTCTCCCTGGCGTGTAAAAGCTGGGAGGAGGGACCACTCCACGACTGAGCTGGATGTCAGGAGTCGGATCCTTGCGTGCCCAGCTCCAAACAATCTACTTTCCCTCTCTTTGTCTCAGTCTCCATGTTTACAAAATGGTGATAACAGCAGTTCTCCGGTGAAAGAAGTGTGTTAATTCACTAAGAAGTAGAATTTATTCCGGTGTTGAAAGAGGCATCAGATAATAAAAAGTTACAGTGTTTTGCTATCCAGAAAAGTTTGGGTGGGATTTTTTTTTTCTTTTCTTCTTACTTTGCCCTGTTCCTTCCACACCAGCAAAGTCTGCAGGTGAAAGAGGTCATAAAAATTCACATTTTGAAAGCTGGGCATTTACAGGTCGTTAAAGGAAACGCTGATGTAGCGTTAACTGAGCATTGGGAGGGTGTCTTGCTGATTTAACGAATGCAAGATCTCACCGTGCTTTGGCTGAGCTGAGGCCTGGCTGGTAACTATTTATGGGCCATCCCTATGGAGTGGTTACTCACTGTTAGTGGCATTAAAGAAAAGGTAGATTTGGTTAAAGGAGGCAGAGTTCTTCTCCCTTCAGCACTTCCTGCCATGCCAGGAGTCCAAGGAAAGCGACTAGCTGGTATAACTAGATATTGGCATTAAAATAAATGATTGACAATTCTGAAAAAAGCTGGAGCGGGAGTAGCCCATCCTCTCAGATCTCTACAGAGAGTCCCCTCTTGAGAGGTTCTCTAGGAACTTGGTTTGTTGGAAGGGGAAGGTGTTGTTATTCCTGGGATGGTGCCTCTGTGAACCTGGCCCGTGCCAGCTGGGCGATGGCTGGGGTTTGACAGGAGCATTGCTTGCTCTCAGCTGCTCCTGGGGTCTTCCAAGCCCACTCCTCCTACATGGCTTCCTCGGCCAGGATTCCCAGGGCTGCCTCTGCCTCCTCCTTCCTTCTCCTCCTTCCTTCTCCTCCTTCCTTCTCCTCCTTCCTTCTCCTCCTTCCTTCTCCTCCTTCCTTCTCCTCCTTCCTTCTCCTCCTTCCTTCTCCTCCTTCCTTCTCCTCCTTCCTTCTCCTCCTTCCTTCTCCTCCTCCTTCCTCTTCTCCTCCTTCCTTCTTCTCCTCCTTCCTTCTTCTCCTCCTTCCTTCTTCTCCTCCTTCCTTCTTCTCCTCCTTCCTTCTTCTCCTCCTTCCTTCTTCTCCTCCTTCCTTCTTCTCCTCCTTCCTTCTTCTCCTCCTTCCTTCTTCTCCTCCTTCCTTCTCCACAGAAGTGTGGAGGTGGGTTCCTAGAGATCCAGTCCAGCGTGTAGCAATAGCCTGGTTTTCCCCTCATCTGTCTTTAGGGAAGCGAGGTTTTGGGGTGGGGGGTGCTGGTGAAGCTCCCAGTGAATTCCCTGCCATGACCTGTTAATTTCATATCGCTTTTGTTGTTGGTTTCTGTTGATGCTTTAGGTGAGGTCTGTCACAAATCCTACACACAGTTCTCCAACCTCTGCCGTCACAAGCGGATGCACGCGGACTGTCGCACCCAGATCAAGTGCAAGGACTGTGGCCAGATGTTCAGCACTACCTCCTCCCTCAACAAACACCGGCGCTTCTGCGAGGGCAAGAACCATTACAACCCGGGCGGGATTTTTGCCCCCGGTCTACCCCTGACGCCCAGTTCCATGATGGACAAATCCAAGCCCTCTCCCAACCTCAATCATGCCAGCTTGGGATTTAATGATTATTTTCCATCCCGCCCGCACCCGGGGGGTCTTCCCTTCTCACCTGCCCCCCCAGCGTTTCCTGCCCTCACTCCGGGATTCCCGGGGATTTTCCCCCCATCTCTCTACCCCAGGCCCCCCTTGTTACCACCCACGCAACTGCTCAAAAGTCCCCTCAACCACACTCCAGACGCAAAGCTTCCGAGCCCCCTCGGGAACCCAGCACTTCCTCTGATCTCTGCGGTGAGCAACAGCAACCAGGCCACTTCAGGAGAGGAGAAATGTGAAAGCAGCCTGGAAAACTCCTACCTGGAGAAGCTAAAAGCCAGGAACAGTGACATGTCCGATGGCAGTGACTTTGAGGATGTCAATACAACCACAGGCACAGATCTGGACACCACTACTGGCACCGGTTCTGACTTGGACAGTGATGCAGAGAGTGACAGGGACAAAACAAAAGACAAAAGCAAACAAATTGAGAGCAAGCCAGATTTTGTGAGCAGCTCTGTGTCTGCGAGTTCCACCAACAACACGAGTGAGATCCCTCTCTTCTACTCTCAGCATTCCTTCTTTCCTCCCCCCGAGGAGCACCTGCTGCCTACCACGGGAGCAGCGAATGACTCTATTAAAGCTATCGCCTCCATCGCGGAGAAGTATTTTGGGCCTGGCTTTATGGGCATGCAGGAGAAGAAGATGGGTTCGCTCCCGTATCATTCCATGTTCCCTTTTCAGTTCCTCCCCAATTTCCCCCATTCACTCTATCCTTTTACGGAGCGGACCCTCAATCACAACTTGCTGGTCAAGGCAGAACCAAAGTCACCCAGGGACCTCCACAAAGTGGGCAGCACCAGCTCAGAGTCCCCCTTCGATCTCACCACAAAGCCAAAAGAGATTAAGCCAATCTTGCCGCCACCTAAGGTCCTGCCAGCCCCGTCCTCAGGGGAGGAGCAGCCACTGGATCTGAGCATTGGCAACCGCATCCGAGCCAGTCAGAACGGAGGAAGAGAGCCACGGAAAAACCACATCTATGGGGAAAGGAAGCTAATAGCAAGTGAAGTCTTACCCAAGATTTCCCAGTCTCAACTGCCTCAGCAGCCATCCCTGCATTATGCTAAGCCATCACCCTTTTTCATGGACCCCATATACAGGTATTAACATACCCTGCCTTAAGCGTTTCCTCTAGCGAGCTCATTTTCTAGCTGACACCACGACTTGAGGCAGATCGGGATGTAGGTTGCTTAGAAAGAGCAGCGAGTCTGCTGCAGCTGTGATTGTATTTCTTTCTCCTTTGTCACAGCACGGTGAATTTTCTGAACCGAAAGGGCTGAATAACTGAAAGGACTACTCGTAATCAATATGTATACAGAACACATCCTTATTTTGATAAAGAAGAAACTTGACCTATTTAAGGACTCTCCCACGAGCCAACGCTAAGATGGCACTTCTGCCGGGGAAATTCCAGAGGTTTGATTCGATAAGAATGCAGAGTTCAGATGCCTCAGAGCCTGGGCTCTCATGGCTTGGGAATGAGTCAGGAGCCCTGGGAGCCTGGAAATGCAGCTCTCCCACTGACTGGCTTGATGGCCTTTTGTGAGCCACTTCACCTTTCTGCCTCCCCAGCCCCTTTTTCTTTCTAATTCCTTTTCTTAGGGTTTTTCGGTGGATAGGAACTGCTGTTGTGGACTCAGCCTTTTGTAACATTTGTAGGTCTGGAGTAACAAGTACTGTGTAAATTACAGGGTAGCGGGTGGTTATCCAAATCTGCCCTACATGCATCTCTTGCAGACTTAACTTTCGTAGAACATAACAAGGGTTTTCTGGTTTTGCTTGAAATGGGTGGGTTTTGAGGAAGGCCCGTCTCGTTGTGTCACACCTAGAATAAGCTGAATGTGGACGGCATGTGTAAGGCAGAGCGGGTGAAGTTATCCAAATGCCCGATACATTTCCAGAGGGAATGAATTCAGAAGATGTAAAGAGAAGACTTGAGTCTTTTGTGGTTTTAAAGCTTTTTATAAAACCTGTTTCTAAAGGAAAATTGTTTTCCGCTTGATGGTGAGGGTACCAGTGAGTTTGTGTATTACCCATCCGGGCAGTGGCACTACCCTTGGAATCCTCCTGCTACGGGGAGATGGATTTGTCACATAGCAAATACCATGTATTTTTAGCAAAGCCCAATGAAAGGTATCCAGAACCAGTCTGATTTGGGCATTAACATGGCAGTTAATTCTCCCTTAGGATAGGATGCTTGATAACATCCATTTCAGTCCACGAGTTTGGCTCAGAGAGCTCCTGGGTTCGGTGTCTCATTGACCAGTTCCCGAAGCAGATGGTTTGTTCTTGTGTTACTTGAGCTCAACAGTGACCAGGGTGCTGCGGGGCTGCATGGCTGTAATCCAGCCCGCTGGAAACCTCGTGGAGGTGCCGCAGGAGCTGGTGCTAGTGCTGGAAGGACTCAGGGTCACCACAGAGCGAGCGTGTCGGCCTGGGGATGGTTCGCTCGGGTGTTCAAAGGGCTGCGAACAACAAGGGGTGGAGTGGCCTCCACGGAAAGCAGACCAGGAGAACAGCACCTATGTCAGCGCCGTGCTGCCGTTGTACGGCTGATAACTGTGGGAAAAAATGATGTCAATGTCTGGCCAGGCCAAGGAACTGTCAGCTGAGATGAGGATTAGTGAGCCCTCGGTGCTCGCTATTAAGAAAGCGTCTCTGGCTTTGCCAGCGCTCTCAGGGTTGGTGTCACTTGCTTACACGTTTCCCATCTGTGATGGAAACGGCCCCATCACAGCCTGGGACGTGTAACGGGTTCTGTCTGGGACCCACCGTGGTCATCTCCTCCTGGAAAAATAAGGGATGATGTAAATAGGCCGGCATTTATTTTTGTCAACCGTTCTTCTGGAAAAAAAAAAAAAAGAAATGGGATAGAAAGGCAAAAGCTTCACGTTAGCTTAAGATCCTGCCACCTCTGGGCATTCTCAGTAGGAATGTTAAAATAACATGGGTTGAAAAAGCCGTTGCCAATTAAAATAGCAGCCTCGGGAAAACCGTAAAGGTCCAGAAGACAGATGGAAGGGAAGGATGGGGGCATCATTTGTTGCATTCCATGGGATGCATATAGTTTTAGTAATATATTAAAATAGAAAGTCGGTGGTGGAGTTGCTTGTGAATCAGACTCCTGATGTAATGAGCTAAACAGCAGAGCTTCCAAGTCCCAGCTTAAAAAATATGGAAATATTTTGTTTCTAAACTTCTCTTTATCAGACTCTCTCACATCATTTGGCTCCTTCATTTTTCTCCCAAAGGCCGCTTAAATCCTTGACATTTTCTCCTGGTGATATAATTTAATGCAGCCAGACAGCCTGAAATCAGTGCAGTTTTTAGCTCAGCCTTGTTAAGGTGACGTTCTCAGGCACTGGGCTGAAAAGATCCGCTTAATCCCCTGGCCGCTGCGGAATCCGGCTCTGACGAGGACGTTTGTACGTTTATTGTGTTCCCATTTACCCGACACCGGGAGATGGTGAAGCTGCGTGAAACACCGTCTCTTCACCCAGGTTTTACGTTTCTGGTGCCGAGGGGGGGTTCCTCTCGTGATGCTGCTGCTGGGCTCCACCGGGAACCCCCCGGGCACCACGCGCGTCACCGAGAGGAAGGCTGCGCTGCCCGGGGGGGTCACGCTCTGCCCTGTGTCAGGGAGAAACTTCTTACGTCCTGTTCTACGGATTGCCGTCACACCCGTAAAAACACGGACCTTCCAAAGCAGAGTAATTCCAACCGCATTCCAAATCCAGCTCTTCTCTTTCCTTCTACCTAAGAAAAATTAAATGCAGATTAAATACAGTTCGCTAAATAGCGCTCTGCATGACTCTTCTTTTAAACTCTTTGGTAATTTGATCCACACACCAATCAGCTGAAATGCGGCAAAGTAATTTGCTCTCATTTAGGCTGGACTAATGTCGTTGAAATTACTCTTACTTTTGGATTTCTGCTGGTTTAGCTGAGATGGCCCCTGCTCCAGCAACTGGAAGATGCAGCTGCACTCGTTGGAGTTACTTTCATCACACTTTTCAGTTTCTCTTTTTGGTGATTCCACACCGCGGTTTCCCTGCAAGTAGGATATTTTGTGAAAGCAAAGCCAGTGTTTTCAAAAACAGGAGCCTAACTTTAGGATTGTCTCTGCATAGCAAGGCGCTTAAGCATGGAATATTTGAATGGGCCGAAGTGACATCAGGAGAACTCCGGTTCCTAAGTCACTTCAGAAATCTCCCACCAGTTCCTCGCTTTTTAAATTGTTGTCCACATATGCTTGCCAAAGAAACTCAATGCAAATTATATCTCAGCTGCAAGGGAGGAAATAAATATGAAACACCTAATGATTTCAGCACACTTGGGACTGCAGGGCCTGGCCCAGTGTTAACTCTTAGGATGAAGACAAACTCTCATTTTTTCCATGCAGTGGCTGCCTGCTGTGGACTCTAGAGCTTCTCCCCCTTAAACATTGCTTTTGCTGTAAATGCGGGTTATTTCACAACAGCAGAGGCTTTTAAACCACTATAGCAGAGGCATGAGTTCTCACATAGGAAGATCAAAATGTTTCCTTAGTCAACAGTCTGATGGCTAAAAACCCACTGCCCAAAGGCAAGGATCCATTTTCCTATCGTTTCCAGCGCCTTTTGTGGGGTAACTTGTGGGTCATAATTTGTAGTATCTGGTAGAATGGGAGGAGAGATATTTGTGTCAAGAAGAGAATAGCCTCACACATATAATTTCAGCACCTCTGCAAATGGTTTGGCTGTTTCCTTGCTGCCTGTAGCCCTGGGAGGTATGTAACCCTCTGTGTTGTTGTCCAGCAGGGTGGAGAAGCGGAAGGTGACAGACCCTGTGGGTGCCCTCAAGGAGAAGTACCTGCGACCGTCCCCGCTGCTCTTTCACCCCCAGGTAAAAGCAGGGATGTTACAACGCGCTGTTGGTCGAGTGCTAAGACGTTGGAGATGGAGCTGGTACAAATGGGTCACTTGGGACAGACTCTTTCACATCCAAGGGTCCAACGGGAAACTCTATTTTCCACCCGTTGCTTTCAGATAGTTTTAATGTCATGCCTGCTTTCAGGATGATGGTAGCTGTGCCTTGCTGTTTCTTTTGCATTAACGGAAGAGCAGGGATGAGGTCTGAGAATTCCCATGGTCTGCCCAACTCCCCTTTCCCATGCCAGCATTCCTACGTAACTTTTCCTTTGGGAACACCTGGTGCATTCCTTTGACCTGCTTGACATTCCCTTGCATCATCTAGAAAGCGTGAGAGTGCAGGGCAGCGGAGAGTCAGCATTCAGCTCTGCCTGCTCCAGAAGCTGACGGAGAACTTGCGTTCTCTCCTTCCTGCACAGCTGCCTGTCTCTGTTCTGACAGTCAGGGATGTCTGCTCCCTCGGCATCTCCTTCAGGCCTGAGTCACGGCAGAGCAGTGGGAATCGCTGCTGGACAGCTTTCCCGTTTGGCAGTGGACCGGGAACACCAACCCCCCAGCCCACAGTGCAGGGGACCAAACCTTTACCCCAGAGCCTTTGAAAGGCACGACAAAGACGAGTGAAACCAGGACTGTTCATGGGAATCACCTCCAGTTTGCAACCCCCAGTAGCTAAACCCCCCCCAAGAAGCGATGTTACTCTTGGCCCTTGGCATTCCCCACTCCTTATTGACAGCGAGTTAGGCTAATGATTAGACTCGATGATCTTAAAGGTCTTTTCCAATCTAGGCGATTCTGTGAGTTCTCCCTCACGCTGCCCCGTGTCGGTCGCCAGCTATCCTCGGTCTCTCCTGCTGTGAGCACATGCTGGGAGCTGGGCTCTGTGGTCACTGCTGCTCTCTCCTTTATACTCTCATGCATTGTTCTCCTCTGATAATGTTTCCCACCTTAGATAAATACTGTGCAGGTTTGTGAAAGCTGGATCCCGGTCGCTTTCACAGCTAAACTTAGTTCCTTCATTGTTTCGCATCAGCCTCAGAGTTTGGTTAATAACTTCCCTCGATTTTTCCTTCATACAGGCTGGATAATGGTGACAGGCTGGCCAGGAACATCCTGTGTTTGTGTGAGTTAGAATAGCGGGGATATCTGCCTGTAAAGAATCTGATAGCAGGGAGGAGCTAGTGTGGCAAAGCAACCCAACAAGACGATGAGAAACGTCCAGCCCCTGAACAGGAGCAGCCGTTGGGTGGAAGGTTGTTGACATTGTTCCTGAAATCCTGACCACGTCCTCTTCCCATGGCAATGAAAAGATGTGGAAGGTCTGGTTATCTCTAATAGCTTGTCACACAGAATAGCCTAAAATTTACAATCACTCGAGCCCCAAACTTCCTGATAACTAATTTTTAATAAAGCGGGTTGCTCTGTAAAGATCACTTGATCTGGAGAGTCCCTGTTCCCATGCTCTGGAATCAACCGGGTGTTTCAAATAATGGGGAAGCAAGACAGGTCATTTCTTCAAGAATATGTGAGACCTTTACTCCCAGATCCCCATCCGATAATACCCTGGATCTCCTCCTGAGAAATCCTAATTTTGGGGGGCTCCTGTCTTCTTCCCTGGGACCAATGTTCCTCCACCAGGTCATGCAGTCACATCCCTCGCCCTAAACACGAGTCAGGTCTCAACCTTCTCTTCTGTGACTAATTCCCCAGCTCTCATCAAGCGCCCTGGGTGGGAATCGATGAAGCCAAAGGACATGATAAGGACAAGGCATTCAGAAGATGCTTTCTCTCTCAAAATGAATTTTAGGCAACTCTTATTTCATAGCAGGTCGTTGACAGTAGTTTCTCTGCTCTGATGGGAGTTATTCTTGCATTGTCTATTTTAAATGAAACTCTGGACAACATAAATAAATGGTGTAACTTTTTGATAACTTAATGGAAAGCCTTTTCTCACCTGTTAAGTTTCTTTTCTTCTCTCCTTCTTTTTTATTATAACCAGGCAGTTGTTCCCTAAATAGCAAAGTGCCTTTACCACTGGAGAGGCTATGGCCGGTGTTTAGAATTTTAAAATAAGCCTACGGCTATCAAGCCAGCAAACATCTCTGACTAAGTGCCTAAAGAACAGGGCACAACAAAAGATATCTCCAGGTACTCCAGCAAAGGGCTGAGTGGCAGAGCTCTGAAAGATCCGGATAGCATTTTAACATGATGGTTTTGTTACATGACTGGCAGCTGGGGCAGAGCTTTTGCTGTAAATGATCAAGTAACCTTTTCAAGTGGCTGGCGCTAAGTATTACTTACTATTTATCATGGGCTGGGAGCCTCCAACTAAGGGGCCGTGGATCTATTATCGGGAAATGGGTTTTACTACTCCTCTTTTTTACAGCTTATGAATGGTTGTCAGCCTTCCACAATATATTCTTTGGTGATTAAGACAACTTTTTTTTTTTTNTTTTTTTTTTTTTTTATAGTCATACATTTTAAACAATATCTTGGCTCTCTTTCCTCCCCCCGAGCCCAGTTTAATAAAGTGTAAACGTGCAAAAGGTCAGCCCTTCCTGTACAATAGAGCATCTAGTTTTGATCTATGGCTTCCTACTGCCTTCCGCTCGCTCGCTGTCCCCCAGCTCCCGCGCTGACTCTCCGTCAGGCTCCCACTCCCCCCTTCTTTCCCGGTGATGTCATCTGCAGCGAGGAGGCAGCTTTATTGCTGCCTTGTTTGTTTTATCCCTGTTTTCTGCTGGGTATCTCAAAAGTGCTCTCAAGAGCGCTGGAGATGTCGGCGTGGTTCTCCGAGCTGTGTTTCTCTCTTGGATTTGGATTTCCTGTTTTGCACTAATGAAACAAAAAGTGGTTTTCTTTGGGTAGGATTTTTATGCCTATCCTTGTTTTTTGCACACAGGCCGAACTTTTTCCTTTTTTGCTTTCCCCTTCTGCTTGTATCTGCAGGTTTTTCCCTTTCTCCCTCTTCCTGGCGTGGTATTGACCCCAGTGTTTGTGTGAGAACATGGCCATGGCCAAGTCGTGCCAACAAAAGCTGGCAGAGGCACCCAGGAACGCTCCATTCGGTGCCACCTCTCTAGGCCCGTGTGCCTGCCACCCCCACCCTAACAGGCTTTCGCTGTGGCTGGGGTTGAGGTCCTCCTAACCATAACTCACCCAGGCACAGCTCACACCAAGCATCTTGACTGGGTTTCCCTTTCACTCCAGGAAGCTCAACCATCTCCCACCCATCCTTCCGTCACCTTTGCTGCCTTCTGAACATTTCTTACGTATAATTAAAACGTTGGCCTCTTTGCTAGGCAAATTCTCAGTGGACCCCACTCCATCCTGAGTCTGATCGTAACTCCTTCCTCTCCCCAGCTGCTCCCTCTTCACCCCCAGCTTCAGCCTCTCCTCGGTCTCAGCTCTCTGGCTGGCGGTCGCACATTCCCCCTGAGCTCCCTTCCACTCCACTTTGGCCAGGATTCTTCTGCCCAAAGCTTCTGTCCTCTCTAACCTGCCTACCTGCCCACCACAGCTCACCTCTGCTGCCCCTCTGAGCCCACGCGAGGGTGATGGATGCTGTGGGAGAAATCACACCTCCTTGCTTTCCACTGCTTTGAGTTTGAGAGAAGGGTTTGGGCAGCGAGTTCTACGGCCGGCAGTTGACCACGGTGTCTAATTGCAGTGTCATCCCTGGGAAAAGGGAAGCCAAGTGTATTTGGAGATAATATTTAATCTGAAATGCTGGAAGTAAGTAGAAGGTAACCAAGTGTCTGATTTCGGAGATCTAATGCTTACTGCATGGCTTTGCGTGTAGTATCTTCCCTGATTCCCTGGAGCCCGATACGCGTGTTTCTCTTTCCTGGCTGGACTCAGTGGCTCGGCTTCACGCTGTGCAGCTAGCTTCTGAGGGTGAGAGCAAACATCAGCAACAGGCTGGGACCAACATGCTAGCGCTAAAAGCCATGTCTAATGCATCAGACGTTGTTCTTCCCGCGGACTTTGTAACACGAGGTCTTGCCTTGTACTCGTAGATGTCGGCCATAGAAACAATGACAGAGAAACTGGAGAGTTTTGCAGCCATGAAGGCAGACACCGGCACGTCCCTGCAGCCCCTTCCTCACCACCCGTTCAACTTCCGATCCCCGCCGCCCACGCTCTCCGACCCCATCCTGCGCAAGGGCAAGGAGCGTTACACCTGCAGGTAAGGGCCTGGGCCCCCCCAGAGGTGACACCTTGCCCCCAGCTTGTGGGGCAGCCCTGGGAGAAGGGCAGCAGCACCCAAGGGAGCAGCTTCACCCGGGCATCTTCAGCGTCTGCACAGGGGTGGGGGGAAAAAAGAGAAGTGGCAGAATTAGAACGGCGCGTTCTGATGACTAACTCGCTCTGAAATAGCTTGTTTTGTCTGGTAGAAAACCAGCATCTTCTATTTTGTTTGTGACTTTTAAAAACCTTGAAAGTGGATCTGGAGATTCTCAAGCAAACAGAATTCTCCAGGCCAAGTCTCTGGTGCACGGTAGCTGAGGTTTCCAGTGCGAGAGCCGCCTCGGCTGTGTAAAATAATGGAATTTTTAAAATGGCATATGGCAAACCGTGTTTTCAAACACGCTTGCATCCCCGGGAACACGTATCTATCGCAGCTCTAAAAGCTCTCATCAGAGCAGATCACTGGGGAATAAAAACGTGTCTCTGCTGGCGCAGTTTTACCTGTCACTGCTGGAGGTTCTGGTGGTGGCTCCCGCTGCGTTACTGGGGTGCAGCAAGTGGGTGCGTGTTTAGTTTGATGCATCTCTTAGCTTCACCTTTGCCACAAAAGCTGTAGGCTCGGGTTTCAGTTGAGTGTTCAGAAATTTGAGTTTTCTACCTACAACAGGGACTAGACTTGTATTTAGACACACGCAAGTTAACATTTGGGTTTTCATTGCTGACGGGCGCTTGCATCTTCAGGACATCTGAAGGTGCTGAAATTAATAAAGTCTACTCGTATGTCCCTTCCACCGCTGTAAACATCAGGTGGCATAGTCACAGAGCGTAACCCTTCTTCCTTTATATTTTATTCCCCAGTTAATATTTTTATCGGTACCTCCCTTCCTTTTGAGTTTGCTGTGAACCAGATTTACTGTGGAGCACAGAGCTCCTTCTCTTACTTCATTTCCCATGGCAGCATTTCCTCGTTCCGAGCAGCCTGTCAGACTCAGAGCAGCGTATCCCAGCAGCAGTAACGCAGTGCTGCAGCAGTTACCCAGTACAAAATTCCAAGAAGGATGAGCAAGTAAATTCTGTATGATAAGCAACTAAACAGGGCTATAAAGGAGATCTATAAAGATCTCAAGCAACAGACACCTTGGACAGGCAGTGGTTAAATGCTCTTCATGCTAAGGCAGGACCAAGGTGGTATTGAGTACAGTTACTGAGGGATGGGTTCGAACAAGCAGGAGGTTCTTTGACACCACACACCGTTCAGAAGAGCAGCTCATTGCCATGCGAGGTCATGGGGGTCCAAAGCTTCCATGCGTTCACAAAGCTTTTAGAAAATGGAAGAAACTCAGCAAAAGGGAATTGTGATGAGATTGCTGGAAGCTTGTGATCCGGTATCTGGTGTTTGGGAGTGATCTGCTGTTCGCCAGCGCTCCGGCGTGGCAGGGCTTTCGTGCACTGAATGCTAACTTTGGCTTTCGCTGTCCAGGTACTGTGGTAAGATCTTCCCGCGCTCAGCGAACCTGACGAGGCATCTGCGGACGCACACCGGAGAGCAGCCGTACAGGTGATGTTGGCCCCCGACCCAGCCCCTTTCCCAGCGCCCCGCGTTCGCCGCTGCGTTGTTTCCTCTCCTTCCTAGAGAGCCGTGCCAGCCTCACACCGCAGCCCTGTAGCGTTACGTCTGGTGATTCATAGGACTGTATATTATGTGTGCCGGCCAAAAATAATCAGGCTTGGCAGCTTGAAGATAGACACTTAACTTATATTTAGATGTATGCTGGCAAATGAGCGGCCCGGTTTGCAGTGTTGGTTAACACTCACGTTAACCATTCATCTCGAGGACAGCTGAAGGTGCTGAATGTCTCTGAAATTCAGGCTGGTTTGAAGGGCTTGCCAGTAAGTTAACTGCTGCCTCTAGCTGGACTTGTTTTTTCTCTTTTCCTAATGGATGTCAGAGGTGCCCGGAGTGGTGGATCAAAAACCAAATGAAAAGCAAAGCCCTGTGATCTGTCCGCTTGAAAATCGAAGTGAGGGAGCGTTCTACCTCGAATCGCAAAGTTTAAAAAGAGTGATCAGAGCGGGGAATTCACGCCCTGTTCCATGTCTTCCTTGGGGCAAAAGGCTGAACTACTGTTTTCTGCTGGTTGTGGGCAAAGGGATCTGATTTTTATAGCCCAGAGGGTGTTGTGTCTGTGCTGAAGGGCCCAGCTCTTCTCCAGCCAGGACCATGCACGTGGGCATTTGGCGTTCCAGCCTGGGCACAGACCGCTGCTGGGGCTCCAGGTCGAGGGAGTGAGTAGAACTCACAAGAAAACATATCCAAGTACGTGTGTGTCTGCAAAGATACATGAAGGAATATTTCTCATGGGAGACCAAGTGGGAATTCTTTCCCCTGGAATTTTCTCCTAGTGTTTTTCAGTCAGTTTCAAAAAACTTTGGTGGGGGGGGGTGGGGAAATGGTCTGGTTGGTTTCTTGTTAGAATAGGTACCTCTGTGAGCAAAGCTGAAGGAGTGATGAAGTGAGAGCTCTCTGAAAATCCAGCGTTGTGTTTTCTGTAATGTGTTTTGCACGTCGTCGAACAATAGTAACGATTCAGTTTCATTTTTGGTAGCTGATATTATGGTGTTTCCATACATGGTGGTAAGCTCACAACAAAGCATGTGTAATAGTTATTATATCAAGAGAAACACGAACAAATCTATCAGCAGCAAAAGGCCATGTGGCCAAATGCATCCAATTTTCATGCTGTTTAACATAAAAAGCTGCTCTCTCTCACATTGTAATCCTTGCTACACACGGAGTCACTTTTTTTTTTTTCCATAGCGAGTCATACAGAATTCTGAGTGTAGACATTAGGTAAATGAAAACTAAAAAAAAAGCCTCTCCAAAGCAGACATATATTTTGGAACCATTCCCCGCTCTGATTTTTTCGGTTGTGCTATTTGATATGCCTTGAATGAGCGCTGTGTATTCACCACACACCCCTGTCTGACGAGAACCCTCGCTCCCAATTATTCCGAGATTGTTAGTTCAGTTTTCTTCCAAAAAAGGAGACTTGCAACTTAACAAAGGTTAGGAAAATAGAGATTTATTTGATCTGGTCTTCTCCCAGAAAATGGCCTGTGTGGTTTTTTTTTTGTAACAGAGGTTTGACTTCTGGACAATGTTGCATTATAACAGCACTCCTGAGAGTTAGTGCCGCGTTTACAGAAGAGCTTAATTATCACTGGTTTTCTTTTGCTCTCGGAGAGCTGAGATTTCCAACTTTTGCAGCAATAAATTGTTTTGAAAGCTTGTTTTTTAAGTGCCGGCTTTATGCAGGTAACAGGAGGTTACCTGACTTTTCCCTGTTTTACTGATGTAGAACTTTTCTTTGGATTGTTTCAATGTTTTTGTCTTTTGACTCTGTCAACATCATATATTCATTCAAATCGGAGTGAACATGTTCTTAAAGCGAACATAAACTGACCAAATGTCTGAATATAGATAAGAAACAGGCAAGCCAGAGAATAAGGTGCTTTGGTTTTGATTCCTGATTGTCGTTGATCAGTGATGTGATTTTTACCGAGTCACTTAAACTTCCTCAGTGTCTATTTAATTATGTATAAAGTAGGAATTAACAGCACGTGAGCAGTAAGGAGGCAAATTAATTCTTTTTTTTTGTACAGAAAAAGTGCTATGCGTCTTTTAAAGAGTAAGAAATACCTGGTAATGCACCTTAGTGCCTAAAATTCAATAGATTTGGAAAGGCTCAAAGACAATCCGCAGTAAGTGCAATTCGACAGGCTGCTTTGCACTCCTCTGCACCAAATCTAAAATTCAGTAGCAGGTATTCCAAAACCCAGTGGTAAAAAAGGACTGTCAAACTCAACTGTCTCAGAGAAATGCAAAGTCAATTGGGCTTGTAAAATCCTGTCAGACTTACCTGGAAACTCAGGTTGTTAAAAATAGGACTTTGTTGCTGTTCGGAGCTTAGGCAAAATCCAGGAGAAGCAGTTTTTAGAGAAGCTCCTTGTGCTTGGGGCATGGAACGTGAGGGCTTGTTGTAGCTGTGGGCTTGCTTCTTAGTGTTGTTTTCATTCTCTGGCATCGCAGAATCACACAAAGTGTGTAAAGCCTGGACTGGTAGCAGCTCAAAGCTGTTTGATTCAGCAAGACTTGGTTTTCTTCTTTCAAATGTCCACTCCCTCCAGGATGCCCTCTAATTGATCCTTGAATTACACCCGATCCTGAAGCATTGCCTGGGATACCTCCTATAAAAGATGTGCTTCCTGACGTCTGTTTCAAATTTGTTTTTCTTTAATTTCCTTCTAGGCCCCCGTGTCCTGTTATCTGCATTAAGCTCAAACTAACAACTAAAGCTGATGTCACCGTGTCGTTTAAGATTGCTCGTAGTTGAATTAAAATCTCTTCTTTCTCGTTTTCTTTCTTAAGAATGGAGCCGAAATTCATCCCTGGTAGGATGCAGAGGAGCTGTCTGTGTGTTCTGTGCTTTGTTACCACAATTCTGTCTTTACAGCTCACACTGATCGTCAAATAAGTGTAGAATTCTGCCAGTGCTGTCATGCTGTTGAAGCTTTACAAAGCGTGTTATCAAATGCCGTTCTGTCCCGTGTCAAGTGTTTCCAAACTGCCGTGGTCGTGCAGCAATTAGCTCCATGACTCGTTCTCAGGTTGCTGGGCTTTGCTGTCCGTATTTTCCCCCTTCCAGTTGTCTTATGGCAGGTATCCGAGTCCCTCGGGCTCCGAGGGTCTCCTGCTGTTCCCCGGAGGCCCTGAGCTCCAGCCTTGGCTCGTTCTTAGCCATCATTCACTCCCACTTTATATTTTTTTAGCCCATGGGTGTGTTACTTTAAACTGATAAGGAAGAAACTTTACTAGCAGTTTGTCAGTGTGTTTACAAAGCAAATACCTCTTCTTTGAGTTTCCTTCTTCTCCTGCCTCTGCGTTCACCTCTTCCCTGAGTTTAAGCTGGTTCCTCTGTCTGGGTCATTTATTTAGATTAAAACCAGGAGGGATCCAAGTACGGACCCCTCTGGGACCACAAATAACCCAGTACGTCTCCCTCATCCCTCTGCTTTCAGACGTTAGCTATTGCTCCTTTCCAATGCTCCTCTGTTTTCTATTTTTTTTAACAAGCTCTTTATCCTTTCTACGTACCCTAACCTGGATCCACATAGCTCATGGTTAGAGCAAGGACCTGTCAAAGGCAGCTTTTCAAAGACTTCCTGGACATCTAAATAAATGGGCGTGCAGGAGGCCAGGCCGTTCTTGCCCGGTGCTCCCTTTGAAGTCGCTGGAGCTGCTCGTGTGAGTGATGCAGGCGAGACCCGAGCGGTGCCCGGGGCAGCCCCGGTGCCCCCGTTGAGCCCCACGCTAGGCACACCCGAAACAAGGAGACTTTGGGTTGAAGGACATCAGGCTGGTGGGGCCAGGGAGGGAGGGAAAACCTTGGACCTCAACAGGGACAAGGAGGGGGCTGCCAATACAATACCAGTAGCACTGAGCTGGGCAGAACGGCTCATGAAAGTCCCATGGAATAACAGGGATAGTGGGATATGGCTCTTTTGGACATTCCCCTTCGCTGAAGTGCTGAGCAGCAGAAGCTGCCAAAGCCCGGCAGCTCCTGAGAGGAGCTTCGCTGGTTGCCAGCAGATAGGAGGAGAATAGGAGCTGGAAATCTGTGCGTCTTTAACTCTCTGTAGATAAAACTGTGCTTGTTCTTGCCAATGTTCAAACGTTGTCTTGTTTTCTTTAGTTGTTCAATTTGTGGTTTTTGAAGAATTGAAAAAGAAAAACTTTTTTGAAGTCTGAGAAAACTGTGGTTTAAAGAGAGATTTTGCTTTCTTGCTAGATTAATCATAATAAAGGTTCATTATTTGAAATATCTTTATTCGTTTTAGTGATTTAACAGTAGGAAATTTGGAGGTGGCCGTGGAACCCATAAACATTCAGCAAGAGAGAGTGTTTCATAAATGTATCTCTGCTATTTCCAAAAATAATACCCATTTCTTTTTAGAGACCAAATAAAAATCCCAGCTGTAGCACATCTGGAAACTGCGTGTGTGTGTTTCACAGCGTAGGTTTCTTTACCCTCACGCTTCCTTCCCACATTTGGACCTGTTGTGTTTGTAGGAAACAATACTGCATCCTTAGTGTCAAGGCACACCTGTATTTAGGTGGCACAGGAGAACTTCTGGTGCCCTCTTCACATAACGAACCAAGAGCGTTCCTGAAACGCGCACAAAGGCAGCACCATCTTCATGCCTTCATCAGATGGTGGCTCAGCTCAGCAGGACAAACTTTGGTTAGAGGAGCACAGGGCTAAGGCAAGAGGTTCTCTTCTGGTATTACAAGGGCTAAAGAACGTTGGTTTGGGTTTTTTTTGTCCCACAAGTGTCCAGGATTTGCAGAGGTCTGTAGAGGAGAAAGGATTCTGCTTCTCGTGAGTTTTGGAAGTAGAGCCATGAGGAAAGCAGCTTTGTTGAGGTACAAATGACGTATTTCAAGGGCGAGCTAACGAGGGATTCAGGCGGATTCGAGGAGGAATTAGGTTTTCTCTAGTGCTGAAGCTCTTCATGGTGGCTCAAAGCTGCCCTCTTCAGTCCATCGGTGCTGAGCTCACAAAGCCCCACGGCTCAGCAGAGCCCTGCTTTTATTTGGAGGGAACCTGAATCCAGAGACTTTGAACAAGCTTCCAACACCTCTGCCGTGGGTCCTGCGGGGGTTTGTTTCAAAGAGGGAACATTTCTTCACTCAGCAGTTTCCCTAAACATTCTGGCTTGGCTCCTTACATTCCACAGTTTTTCATCATAAACCAGATATTCTCTACTTAGGAGTAAATCTTATCCTGTTTGGAAACTACGGTGTATTTCTTGGGAGCTATTGTACTGCAATAATAACCATAATTACCTTTAAAGACGGGCTGTACTGCCTACACCTTGAGCACCACAAGGAATTTCACAAATAAATCTGGAGTTTTCTCTAGGTCCAGATAACTGTGTCATGCAGGGATACGCTAGCTAATAACTATGTTATACATTTGACCTCCTTTCTTCTCCTTCTGTCGTCTTTTTCCTCCCTCCACAGCCATATTTCACCTGCATCCCCTACAAAATGAGAAGGGCGGAAGAAATAAATTCACCTTTCTTACTTTTCTATTCATGTGTGGAAAAGTAATTATTTTGCTTAAAATTCTTATTTGTTTGGACGACTCACTTCTTAATTAATCCTAATCCTTTCTTTGTGCTCCTTGAGTAACAATAATATCAGATTTGTCTGGAATGATTAATGCCTCGTGCTTCCCAGTTCCTCAGCTGGGTAAAGATTTATAGACCAACATTTTCTGGTTTTCTGATAGTCAGATTTTTCTTTTTCATTTTTTTTTTTCCCCTCACGTTGCACTCTTTGGCATTTGCTTCTATTTTTCAGGTGTAAATACTGTGACAGGTCATTCAGCATTTCCTCCAACCTCCAGCGGCACGTTCGAAACATCCATAACAAGGAGAAGCCTTTCAAATGTCACCTGTGTAACCGATGCTTTGGGCAGCAGACCAACTTGGACCGACATCTTAAGAAACACGAACACGAGAACGTTCCAGGTAGGAAAGGCCCTGGCTGCGGGGTTCTCTTGGGGCACTGGAAGGAGAAGACACCACGGTCTGGTCTCTGGTCACCTTGGGAAGCCTTTCTGGAAAGCACTGTTTCTTAAGGCTGAATATCAGCAAGCAGCTCCACCAAGGGTTTCAACTTGAAATGCCTTTGTAGATATGTGTGAAGTTCAAGAAGATAGATAGGCTTTGCCTTAAGATAAAAAACAAAGGAAGAAATCCCTGTGCTAAAGCCAACTAAGTGAGTTCCCAGCCTAGGGGAAAAAATATAATGGAAAAGTTAGAGGCAAACAGGTATGCAATGGAGAGGGGTTCTTAAATTGTATATACCGTCCGTAAATGCCAAATGTCACCTATATTTCTCACTATAATTCAACTCTGGAAAACATGAGCTTTGGTAGCTTTGGTCCATGAGATTTCTCTTAAACGTTAAATCGTTAATATGTAGTGAGAGAATTGCTGTGTAACGTTCCTCCTTTATTTTTTGTCTCAATAACAGCTTTGACAAAATCTGATTGTCCTTCTGATTGTCCCTCCTCTTGTCTGTTGTTGTTCCTCTCCCTCAGTGAGCCAGCACTCTGGAGTCATTACAAACCACCTTGGGACCAGTGCCTCTTCCCCAAACTCGGAATCAGACAACCATGCACTTTTAGATGAAAAAGAGGATTCGTATTTCTCTGAAATCAGAAATTTTATTGCAAACAGCGAGATGAATCAAGCGTCGACTTTAGCAGATAAAAGGTAGACAAGCAAGTAAAACGATCTGGCGACGTGCGTTGCTAACGTGGTTGAAAGGCCGGTCAGCCTGTTTCCTGCAGTACTTGATCTCAACCACTCAGAGAGGGAAATGTGACAGTTTGGAAGGAAAATGCATCGAGCTTCAAGCTCTAAGCCCAGCGTTAAGTCTTTTCAGAAAGTGACCTAAGTTAGGAGGGCTGACCCCAGAGAGCCACTGATGGTTGGGGATGTGGCTGCCACCCATGGGAGCAACCAGCGGAGCAAGCTTCAAGAGAAGTTCCCCTAAGAGAGGGCGAGAGGCTGGCTGCTGCCGTGGGCTCCAGCGTAGCAGGCAACAGAAAATGCAGTTTCTTCTCTAGATAAAAATGTGATTACTGAACCTTTTGCCATGAAACCGTGTGGCCTGTTCCATCACTGAGAAGAGAGAATTGGTTAAGGAAAACAGAGGCACCTGCTTTGCTAGTCCATCAGTTTGTTTCAAATCTGTCCATGTCCCCAGCCTTACTTTGGGTGGGATTTCACCTGCTGCTACCTTGTTTTCACAAATAGCTAGTTAACGCCAATACCAAGGTTTCAGTCCAACATATAAGGATGAGGAATCCACACGATGGCGTGATCCACGTAAAGGACAGTGAGAAATGTGGACCATGCTGATGTAAACTTTCTGGTGAAGATGTTAATCTTATTTTATGTCGCTTGGTGGCACCCTGTTGGGTTCCGGGTCCATAGCACTGGTGGTCCCACTCTCGTTCTCTTAACATGATGTAAACCTGCTAGTTTGGTGCAGTCCACCAGGTCTGTATGGGCGTGAATAGCAAAAGGAATAGGAGGGAGAATTTGGGCTGGCTGTTAGATCACACCGTGAGGAAGGTTCCTCCTTCTGGTCGCTCAAAGGGAGATTGTTAGAACACAGTAGCGCAGAGAAGGAGGAAAGCTGCTTGTCCCACATATGTTGTATTTTAAGAGGTGGTAAACCATAATTTATATCCAGACTACACAGAATTCTAGTCTGAAAAGCATTGGGGTTGGTAGGTGCTTGACATGCTTATTAGCCCTTAAGACTCTGTGAAGGCTGATTTTTAAATGCCGGAAACATGTTGGGTTTCCTTTTCCTTGCAGTTTAAATGATATGTGTATGTACATAAATCTGTCTCTGTATTCATACATATGTACAAAATTATCAAAGTCTTGCATTACAGTGCAAAAGCATGGCTTACGCATTTGGCATCTTTTCTTTTTTTTTTCTTTCCTTTCCCCTTCCCCCCACCCTTGACCAAATATTTCAGGCCAGAAATCCAGGATATTGATGGCAATTCCCAGTGTCATGGGTTAGCAAATGAGAAAACAGAAGATGTGGATGATGAAGACGAAGAACTGGAAGAGGAAGATGATGACAGCCTGACAGGGAAGTCACAGGATGAAACGGTATCACCCGCCGCAGAGCCCCGAGGAGCATTTGAGGATGAAGAAGATGAGGAACCCACATCTCTCACCATGAGCTTTGACCACACCCGAAGGTGAGACGGGCCCTTCCCTCTGAGAGGTCTCGGGGGGGGCTCAGACTTCTGCCCCTGTGTCGGTGGTAGATTGTGAGTGCTGTTGTTTTATTTTTCACGCCGTGTTTCATATGTCCCGTTTGATTTAAGCGTTCACTTGAGAGATTCCATTTTCACCATGGTGGGGGACACAAAACAAGTGGACTGCAAGGAGAACCTGTGATAGGGCGTCTATCCAAAGCTTGAGAAGTTCCTATCAGGACAGCACAGCAAACAGCATTTTCAGGGTACCACAGTTCGGCAGATAATGTTTCTCTCCAAAGCTCTGGTCAGGGCAAAGGCAGAGGCACCCAGGTTTGGGCTGCTCTGCCCATTTTAAGTACAAAAAAATGTTCTTGACTTCGAGTAGAGTTCTCAGAGCTCTGGGAAAAAGTGAACCTTTTTTTTTCCCAAGGTCAAGCCATGTCTAGACACCTTTAAAATTAAAGTTCGTTGCACATAGTATAGGCCTAGCTTTCTTTTTGCCTCAGTTTCCCAACCGACACTAGTAACAAATGTCCCACGATGCAAAGTAGTGTCTTACTTGGTTTCAGTGCATCACTGTTTTCATTGCAACTCCAGCCTCAGCCGTGTTCTTCAGACAGTGGTCCCGTGTCAGACATTTCCAGGAGTGGACCACAATTGGACCTCTCCACGCAGAAGGCCGAAGCGAGTTGTAGCCCCGCTGAATCCCAGATCTCTGTAGCACTATTGCTGTTTGTGCGTGGCCGTGCTCTCCACTTCTTTGCTCCTCGCATTGTGTGTCGTTTTCGTGTCTGTCTGTCTGTCTGTCAGTTCACGCATGTGGCTTGTGAGGCGCCCGTGGTTACGTGCATGCAGGCACTGGGTTAGCAACACGCACCTCGGCTGGATGTGCACGGTGAGATGAGCTAACAACAGGTCACCCCTTCCCCTGGTCATTGGTACAGGTGTATTGAGGAGGACGAAGCCGGCTTGTTAGATTTGGAGCAGATGCCGAATTTTGGGAAGGGGCTGGATCTTCGCAAAGCAGCCGAGGAAGCGTTTGAAGTTAAAGATGTGTTTAATTCCACCTTAGACTCTGAGACAATAAAACAGACTCTGTACAGGCAGGCTAAAAACCAGGTAGGTACATGACAGAACCTTTTCTCGAGCTTGCGGCCAGCGCGTGCGGCAGGATTAGCGAGCTGCTGGCCTCCCTCAGCCAGGGTTTATTTTCCCCTTCCCGTGAGCAGGAACTGGAATGGTAATGCGTGAATCATACATGAACTGTGGCTTGTTGCACCTCTACTGAAAAAGAGGAGGAGCGGAGCGGGCACCGGTTTTAGGTCACCAGGTCAATTTGTCATGTAGCCTGTGCTGTGAGAGCATGCTTAGAAAGACAGAGGCATCTGTCTGTTCTTATCTGTCTGTATAAATGTTTTTATAGCTCTTATTTATTTATACTTTGGGATGGGTCTTCAGTTGGTATACACTAAGAAACTGGTGGTTTGGTCTGAGAAACATCCTTGTGGTTGACGATAAAAGGTGTAACAGACAGTAGTATTTCCAGGACTTGCAGTGCAGTGAGTCACGTTTATCTCCCTGATTTCTAAAAGCAAACCGTGACATGGAAATCTGCCCTGTGAGCTAGAGCAGTTGAGACCCACCAAGACACCTCAACATGACACCTCAGCACCTGCTGGGGTTCTGAGAAAAACCTGGAGCTATGGGGCAGATCCATCTGTGCTTTCTGCCTTTCATTAAACCAAAATACTCAGTCCAGTTTTATGAAGTTCATACCCCGATCCCTACAAAAGAAGTCTCACAAAAGAGCTGTTCAGTGAAGTCACATCACTGGACTGGGGAGATCATGCTCAGCCCTTCACGGGGGGTGAGTAAACCTGTTGCCTTTCTAACCTTCAAGCAACAGAATTTGTCATGAAAATCTGTTTTAAACGTCCAGCAAAACAGTAGCTTAATGCAGGTGCCTAGCAGAACGTGAGTTTTGATTTATCGTCAGCCCAAACTTGTGAAATTCTTGTCCTCCTTCACAGTAGGTGCTAGTACTGAAGCTGGGGAAGGTCTGCTTGAAGTTGGGACTAGGCTTTTTTTCTGGCTGAAACTAACTCAAACACAAGCCACTTGCTACGTGTGTCCTGTTACTAACACCCCGAATGTACTAACTATGTAAGAACAGCTTGCTCTTTAAAATCTGTGCTACATTGTTAGCTCCAGCCTGTCCTCTGGTATTTCTGCTTTGTCAATCAGTTTTATAGTGCATGAGATGCAGGACAGGTTACACTGAAATCACAGTAACAATAATCACTGAGATAATTGGAATAATCTCTTGTGCAGGAAATGTGAGAGCAAAGGGCTCTGTGTGAGCAGACAGCACTCCTGTGTGGCTGCCTGTCTTCTAAGCAATTCCTAGAAGCCCTCATGTCCATAGCACTACAAAGCTGCACCTCCTCCAGCACGCACCTACAACACGGGGCTGGTTGAGTTGACAAGTAGATCTGACTCTCAGCTTGTAAGAAGAGAGGTTGAAGTTGGGTAACTGGTTCATAGCGTCACCATTATGAAGGGTCCTACTGTACTGAGCGTTGTACTGGTGTCCCAGATAACATATGGTCTTTGTTGCCCTTCAAGGGGTTGTGGGTGAGTGGGCACAACCTTGGTGTGAAGGAGAGGGCTACACGGCCATGCTTTCATTGCAGAGTAGGAGCATACGTTACATCAGCTAATGTAGACCAGGGAGGGTGAGGACCACGTCCTCCTCCTCTGTTTCAGGTCATGGGTGGCGGTTCCATTGGCCTCAGCTCTACTACGTGAGGTTGTCTTCTCCTTAAGTCTTCACATCACTCGGGTGGGCTGTGAGAGGATGCAAAGGTGTATGAGACAAGCGGCCTTGGAACAGGGAGAGCATCTAGGTGACAAAGCAGCAAGCAGGTTGTTACAGACAGAACAGAACGCTCAATACATTTTTCTTGGCAGACACTTTTAACCATTTCACTGCAGCAATAAATCTACCCCAACAAGAATACAGGAACACACTGGTAATAAAAGCCAATGGGAGTGGTGGCCTCTCCCTGCCCCTGCAGCTGCTTATAAACCCTGTTGAGGGTTTGAGGAGTTGGGTTGATGTGAATGGAGACCTGCTGGCGAGGTTCTTGGCCCCGGCCAAAGGGTGCTGGCTGGCTTAGGTGTCCCGTAGGGTTAGATGGGGCTGTGCTTTCACAGGGTTTGTTACAGCCTGTCCTGCGTGTGTTCACAGGTGTCCTCTGCATTACTCTCTTCTCCTCCAGGCTTATGCAATGATGCTGTCCCTGTCTGAGAACGCTCCCCTCCACACGTCCTCCCAGAACTCTCTGGGTGCTTGGTTGGACATGGCAGGAGCAGCTTCAGAGCCGGGGACCTTTAACCCCATGAACCACCTCTGAGAGGTCAACAAGGCACTGGCCAGAGTCCAAGCGAGGAGGCGGTGGTGCTGCCATTATCCTAGCAACAATCCTAGCAAGCAGAAGATGGATGAGAGGGCCTCAGGGAGTCATCTGGACTTTCGGCTGAGAAGGAGACCTGTTGCATCCAACCTACGATCCTGCGTTCTTGCCTACCCAGAGTTTTCATTTCTAATTTATCAGAACGAACCTCTCCAAAACTGGATAACCCTGATGCAGCCCTCGGATTTCACAGTCTGTAGGAACGGCACGAGCAAGACACGAATTGCAACAGTGCAATCAAATATTGGTCCCTCTAACGTAGTGAACGGTATCGCTGAGCCAGTAAAGCCTGCGTAGCAATGAAAGCTTGAAACCATTTGGTAGCATTTCCTTTCAATTCAGCTGAATAGTGAAGTCATGAGGAAAGAGCCAGGTGTGACCTGTCCCTGGTGCAATTCTGACGTAATCACTGGAGTTATACCAGGGAAGGGTACATTCAACCTGTTTAACTGACCTCCCCCCAACACCGGAAAGGATTTGAAATTCTCTGCTCCCACGGAAACGCCGTCCTGCCCTTTTTTTCCCCCACAAAACACACCGGCGCAGCGCGAAGCTTCTCGGATGTGAGGCCACCCCACCTGCAGTCACCATACGCCACGTGCAGCGTCCTGGTTGGGAAGGCTTCAGCCCGGAGCGCTGCTGAGATTGGGGTTATCGGCACATCGTGCAAACCCATGGTTCGCAGTCATCGTCCGTGCCCTGAGTGCCCTTCTCTCGGTGCCGACGCTGCGAGGTTGAGAGCGCTTTCCACCTCTGCTAGTGCCTGTGAGCCCAAGATGCTGCTTGGACCTGAAGCATCCGCTGAAACGCTTGGGCTTGCCCGGGCAGCGAGGTCCCGGGGGAAGGCGTTCCTGGAGAGCCGTAGCTGCGTGTGGGAAAGCACGTGTGCTGGGCAGGAGGGCAGTTCAGCCACATCTTCCAGCTTATACCTCACCAGGTTCTCTAGAGTGCCATCTTTTCAGTGCTGGTAGCATCCGGGAGCTGCGGCGGAGGTTTCTGGCTCGTGCCGTTGTTTTGGCATGCTGGATGGCTGCCTGCGTGCCACACACTGCTCTTTGGCCTAGAAGTTAAGTAGAAAGATTCAAATTCCCTTGCTTCAGCAGCCTCAGGGGTACGGCCCTCTGTTCAAGCACATAGCTAAGAATCGAATTGTCTCTCTGACTCTGAAGTTGCTCGCAGGTATTTTCTGGGTGATTTTAAATCACTTCAAAGCCTCATCTTCCTTACTGACACAAAGTGGCCTCCGGAAACACTGTGCTGTGTGGGCTATTCCACGCTGCAGTTCCAGTCCGCGGCTGAAGCCCTGATTTTGCAGGTAAAGCTGAATTACGGAGTAGTCAGGAAAGCACTTGGACTTTGCAGAGGGTGACGTTGGCTATGCAGGGCAAGTTCAGAATGTGTCCCCTGAGAATTTTCGAATTACAGCATCTAAAAATGAGAAGTGCCAAGGGCCGGCCTGCTGCTGAGTTCAGACGTGTCTCTGCATCTCGCCCGTTGCAGTTCTGCATCAGGGACCTGGCCAGCTGGCTCTGCAAAGGTCGTCTCCAAAGCCAGCAACATCGAGAGGAACTTTTCCCGTTCATTTCAGCGTATTCTAGTGCTGGATGTGCTTCTGGTGGTGTGTCAGGGAACAACTGCTTGCAGAACTGGGCTAATGGCCGATTTCAGAGAAGCGGCATGTGGTGGTCAGGGCATCTGCCTGTATTCACTTGACAAGTGTGGCCTCTCTGCCTGCTTGGCATGGAGAAGAACAGGCAGAGGCTTCTGCACCGGTCCAGTGTGGAGAAGCACATCAGGGAAGCCTCATTCCAGCATGCTAAAACAAAGGAAAGAGCTGCTCCAGTGAGGCAGAGGTTGAGTTAGGAACGATGCCTTTGCCATTCACTCCTTGCACCCAAGAGCACGCGTAAGGCTGGTTTTAGATGGCCAGGAACCTCAGCCTGTCCGCAGAGGAAAGCATCTAGGGTAGCTTTGGTACAGGAAGGAGCAAAAGGTAAATCAGCAGCGTCAGCGTATTTCCCGAGAAAACTCACCTTTCCTTTTCGGTTTTCCACAACTCCCTGTGAAAGTGCCCGAGGCTCCGAGACCAACAGTCAGTGAGACCCGAACTGCTCCATGTATTTGCACAAAGCTCTTGGGGAAACAGAGCCCGAGAGCTGACACTGTCGAAAGAAACCAGGCTCTGCGAAGATGGGACGGTCCCGTCCCGTCCCATCCACCTCCGCCGCTGCTGCCGCAGCACAGCCCTGCCCCGGCGCTTGGCCTTTAAATTATTCCCACAGGGGCCAACTGAAAATAATAAAAGAATTGTTTCTTTTCCTGATGGAATTTATTTTAATCTGTATATAACTTGTAATTTTTTGCTAATTCTTTTCTTATTTTATTTCTTCCTTAACAGTATTTTTTTTGCATTAGATACCATTATTGTGAAGAAATAATGTTAATATGAGGATGTAGTGAAGGACCAAACCGGTGTCATTAAGCTTGTCTGTTGTACGATTGATAACCAGGGAGCAGGAAGATTTTGTCCACGTGCCAAATGAGCCCGGTCCATCCTGCCAGCCGTGCTGCCGATTCTCCAGACAATCGCACCTTGTGTTCCGTTTGCCTTGAGGTGACCGTTGCATGAGACGAAGGTTTCTATTGATTTCCGCGGCCGCTTGCAAAGCCAGCGCAGCCTCCAGCCGAGAGCCAGCAGCCCCCCGCGCCCTTCCAGCGAGCGCGGCCAGCCGGGCTCCGCAGGGCCACCAAAGTGCCGGCAAAGGCCCGGGGGCAGCCGGGGGCTGGCAGGCGATGGCACCGTGCCGGGAGGAGATGGCACCGTGCCGGGAGGAGATGGCACAGTGCTGCGTGTCCCACTGCCAGCCCCTGCCAGCTTTGCTCCCTGGCACACGCAGAGACTCATCCAGCGAGTGCTCAGAGAAGAGCTCGGCCCCAGTGGGACTGTCCAGCCCTGCAGGTTCCTGGCCCCTGCTCCAGGAGAGCACGGACACGGACCCCAGCCTTAGGCACGGGGACAGATCCGTCCTGTGCCGTTACAGCGCGAAAGCTGCAGCTCCGGGGCTCCTGGCGCCTGCCTGGAGTGAACCGGCCGTCTGAGCATCTTTCTGATAGGGACTGCAGCGCTGTCTGCCGTGTCGGGACAAGATCTGTGGGTAGTAGTGTTGGCGTGCTCTGGCCTGATGCTTTGGTCATGATGGTAGCAATCTTTGAAGAGGTCAGCATGGTGCTCCTCAGCGCGAGGAGGTGATGGAGCAGCAGCGAGCTGGTCTCCAGAATGTGGGCCAAGCACTCAGAAATGCAGATGTTACCGTGGAGATTTTCTGGGGTCTATATGGTCTTCCCTTCAGTATCTCAGCCCTTCTGTCTGTTGTGGTGTTTCTTCAGGAGCACAGTTTGTCAGCAGCCCCCGACTCCGCCGTCTCCCTCTCAGGGCTGTCCCGGGCTCCCCGGGCTCTCCAGGAGCCGGGGCTGCTCCTGCGCCGTAGTGCTGGCCCCGGACAGGGAGGTACCATCCAGCTGGGGATTAAGGACATGAAAAATAGTTTTTTAAATCATTAAATGATTTTTTTCTTTTCTTTTCTTATTTCCCGATTCAGTTTTCTTCCCATTTTCTCTAGCTAGTGTCTCTGTTATAGGATCTCCCACTCCTCAGATTTAGCACTGATTACAAGTTTGATTGTTCCACAGTTCAGATAAATAAACGGAAAGCCTCAACCTCTGCTCATCTTGTAGCTTTCATTCGATTGCACTTGAAACGTGTTGCAACTCCTAGCAGGCGTTTAGGTCTTGATTTGCTGTCATGGACAAAAGCGATCCCTTCTGTGGAAGGATGCTTCCCGAGAGGTGCGAGTGCCGAGGAGGGCTCTGCCGTCGGAGCAGGGCTTGCTGCCTGGCGCGGGCGGTGAGGGAGGTCTGGGCTTCCACGAGACTCGGGGCTCTAGTGGCCAGGGCCACCCCTGGGCACAGAGCCACCATACCGGAGGGCACAGCGCGGTGTGGTTGTGGTGCCTGGAACGTGGCCTGTTGTTGTTTGAAAGCCAGGGTGAAGCTCGAGGTGTGACCTAAACCAAGAATATTTGGGCAGAATCTATTTATTAGCAGTGTTTTCACATCTCGTAGCCGTTTTGCCACAGCAGCAGGGAGGAGAGGACAGGGAAGCCCCGGGAGATGGTGAACAACCAGAGCAGGTTGATGGCTGTGGCTCCCCCAAGCACGGGCACTCCAAGAAGGGCCCTTGTTTCTCCTGAGGATGACCTTGACCACAGACAGATCTTCCCGAGCCACGTAGGGAGGACAAAACAGGCCTGATGCTTGTGCTTTCCCCTTCTGGTGCCTGCTCGGGCGCTGGTGCCCATCACCACGGGCGATGCCAAAAGCTGGCGGTGCCCAGCGTGCGGGTGTGGTGGGGACAGCACCGGGTTTGCTCTGCCGTGCGCAGGGTGATGCCGAGGAGCCGCGGCCGCTTCGGCTGCGTGCCCTCGGGATGGGGCCCGAGCGGGTACGCGGGGCTCGCCGGCGTCCCGGCACGAAACACGAGGCTTGGTTTCCGTCTCGCTTAAAACCAGACCAGT
>VZZY01021467.1:0-26006 GCA_013400335.1 Eurystomus gularis | reverse complement strand
ACCCTCTGGAGTCTTAGCCCATGAGATTACTGCAAGTAGATATTTGCACTTATTTGCTACCTGCTGACATCAGTGTGGAAGAGAGTCCACTCTGAAGACTTGTAACCTACCACAACCTACCTATGTCTTATCAATAGCCTTATTCCTCCTTTGGTTACACTGGTCTTTTTAATTAAAAAAAAATATTGGTATTTGAACTGTACTTTATTTGCTTGACTTGGGGAATTCTGAACCTGTACGCAAATGTCAGGGAGTTCATATTAGTGTTTGAGTTTCATATTCTGTTGCATATGTTAAGTCCATTATGGTTCCCTTTGGACAAAGGTATGCTTTAGATATATTCTTCACGTGCTGTTTTTACAAAGAAGCTATTTTCCATTGTTCTCACAGATAAAAACTCCTGGCATCGTTTCATCTCCTCTAAAATGAGCTGCTAATGCTAGATTTAAATTCTTTCCTGCTGTGAGTTGCCAGGCAACTCCCACACAGATTCACCTGCAAGCAGCTGGCTTTGTCCATTGTCCGCTTCCCAGGTTTGGAAGAAAAACTCCATTCAGACACCTTGGCTTTCCTGAGCTGGGTGGATTAAATCAGCTGAACCCATGCAGAATGAGGCTAGAAAGGGTGCCAGTCCCCACACCCAATGCCTTTGTTTCCATGTTTGTAGAAGCAGTTGCCTTGCTCCGGGCAAGAAACAAACCTGGAAGCAGCTGCTACTTGTGCTTCCATCTCCTGTGTCTGAAACACTAAGTATTTTATCCTCAGTGTTTTAAGTGTGAATATAGTTGGATAAAAATGCCATTTAGCTTGCTATTTCTTGCCTTTTTGTCAAATCCTTGTGGTTTTTTTGGTAGTAGGAATAGGAAAGTAACCTTCTGAGAATATTTACTGGTATTGATTTAGTCTAGCTCAAGCTGATGATGTTCTGAGTTTACTTGTGTTTTTTAAGCTCACCAAGGGAGCACAAAGCCATTGGCATTATTAGTAAATATTGTGAGAGCCTGGGCTTTTTTCCTCCCATGTCTCCAGACAGATTCTATCCTTCTGGTTTTGAAGGTTGCTATGTTTTTTTAGCCATTTTGATTTTGCTCACAGCAAATATGTGAACAAGGTTAAAAGTGCATCTACTTTTAATGGTTCCTAATCAATTAGGAGGGCAGGGAGATTACATGGGAATGGGACTGGTTGCTTCACAAAGCTGATGCAGGATTCAGTTCTTCTGAAACTGATGCTTGGTACATTTGTTGTATAGTGTGGTCAGACTTTCTGTTATTCTGTCACCACATACTAAGAAGCTGCTCTGTGGAAGAGACCTGACTGTGGAGTAGCTCTCTGGGACATGTACCCGTGTGTGTGGGCAAGTTCTCCTTTTTGAGATCTCCATCAGAGTAAGCTGGTGACTTGATTTAACATTCCCTAATCTGTCCCTGGCATATTATAGTACTGTTCCAAAGGTGGACTTAAATGGTTACATTTTTAGGAAAAGCATGTTTGAGCTACTGTTGTACATGTTCTGGGTCATGCTTAAATCACTGTCTCTGTTAATAACGTTTGGTGCCTTTACTCCAGTAAAGAGATCAGCCCGATTTTTCTGTTGCATGCTCTGTCTCTTTCTCAATTCTAGTATGTATTAATGCAGGACCAAATTAGGAAAAAGGTGCCTTCACACAGTGCTGAGTGCTTGCTGTACCTGCTGGGAGTTTCATCATTCTTATGTCCTCTACAGCACTGGTGTTTGAAAATATTACATATTTGACTGTAAGGTACAGAAAAAAAAAATGAAAGAATGTCTCCTGGTTAGGCTGCTTAGCAGGAGGAAGAGGAAAAGTCACTGTGCCAAAATTTGACATAATCCTGGTAAAACATGAGGGGTTTAATAGCTGTAACTTTCATTTCAACTGACTGGTATTCCCTCTTTTCCTCAAATATCTAGAAACATTTGGAAGTATATTATCAAAATGTTGAAATCCATAGCCAGTGCAATAAATTTTACTTCCACATTGACACACCAAATAATATGATGCTACTAACAGATTTAACAAATGATACGTAGTGGGCAGAGTCTGCATCCCGGACACTTTAGCAAAATTATAATACTTCCCTTAAGTATAGCAAGGCTGCGTGGATTCACACAAGTCAGTTACCACATTGCTTTTGATGACAATCAGCACATTTCACAACTCCAGGGACTCTGAGGATGCCTTTCCATGGCCAACTCAAATCAGGCCATGCTTGGCTGGCCCCCATCGCACCACACTTTTGTCCGGTGAGGTTATTGTACAGGTGCTGCAGGTGGTGATGCATCTCTCACTGCTGCCTTGGCACAGGAGCTGACAGCAAGCCTGTCACTAATTACTAAGCAGCTGACTGAAAGTCAGAAACCTCTAATGGCTAAAGAAATAATTACAAACTTGGAAAAAACCACATTTGTTTCCATGTACTGAAGAAAGATCTTCAAATACCATCAGAGAATATAGAACAACAATGACAGGATACCAAAGATGGGAGGTTTTGAACTGTTTACTTAGTTCGGGCTTCGGAGGACATAGGGCAGTTCTCGGTTTACAAATATTTTGCTTTAAAGAGGAAAAAATAGCTTCAGTTTGTATCATAAGTTGCCCGAGCAATGAGATGTAACAATACAATGTATACTCAGCCTGAGGGCTTTAGTTACTGAAATAATTTTTTACTTAATACCAAGCACCAATAAATAACATTTTTCATATTCCCACTAGTATGTCATTTATATAATCATTTTCAAATGGTTGGACTTGGAATAATACTAAAAGCTGCTTAAGTGGGACTGCTGGCTTTAAATCTGTATGTTACTTTTATAATTCCTCTTATTCTTAGTTGTAATATACAGCTTGATCACTTCAGGTTCACAGCAGTACTCCTGGCCAATGACTGTTGTGCTGCACTTTCATAGTCAGTTTATTGTGAAATGGGAGACATTAAAATGGATGTATTATATTATCCAAGGACTTCTTTTGGCAAACCTTTATAGTTAATTTTATGAATTAGTTTAAAGAATCATAACAGCATAGATTAAGTCAGGCATGCTATGGTATTACTAGCTGTTTAGATTTTTAACATATCACATTTAGTTATTTACTTTTTAAAAACTGGTTGGTTTTGAAAAGTTGCTGGGATTGTTTTCCATTGGATAAATGAAACTTTTTTTTTCTTTTCTGAAACAAATGAAAAATTCACACAGATTTTGAGAATAAAATATTTTTGAGCACATTTGGGAACACTTATAAAACTACTTTCAATTCTTTCATTTTCTCACACTGAAGACACTTTTATGAGAGTTTGATTTAAAAAATTTTTTTTTTCTTAAAAAGCACAACAACTTAGAGAAAATTTTCTAATGTATTTCAGTGCTTTCAGTTTAGTATATGTTTTGATGTGCTTCAATAGATATAACAAACAAAAAATAATTGATAAAAAGTGTTTCCCTGCAAAATCAGATGTGTCAGTTATGTAGCCTATGTGATACAGAGTGGATGTGGAAAATAAAGGACAGAACATAGAAAAAAATTCTAGTAGAACAATACTTTGATCTGTTTCTGCTCTAAACTAAGCTTTTAAGCTTTAAAACTTCCACTTATGGAAAAAGAATTCCAGGAGGTGCCAAATGTCATTGAACCTTCAGAGGTAAAAATGCCAATGGGCTGTTTTCTAAGTACTCTATTTAGAAAAAATGAGAAAGGTATAGGAGTTAGAATCTTCTCTTGTAAAGCAGACTGATTTTTTTAGCCTAAACTAGCTATGACAGCAAACATTTTAAAGAGCTTGGAGTTAAATATATTAAAAATATAGCAGGAAATCCATGAAGAAGCCAAGGCAGGGGCTTGTAATTAAACCAGAAAGGTCGCTGACAGCAATGCTGCACCTCATTCCAAATTAGGTTTCGTTTCTGCTTCTGCTGAATGAATAATTAACACTCTGAACTTGTACATCTACTTAGCGTTAGGGCTACAACACAGACTTACAAAAGGACTGCAAATCCATACCAATAAAATGGTTATTAAACTCTTCACCTCTGCGTACTGTAAATAAAAACTGAATCTTTGTGGGGTTAATGGCTTAATCTCAGTTAATTTGGGGCTTCTGGATTTTTTTGGCACATAACCTTAGAATCACTTCCTGTTGCTGTTCCACCTAATCTCTACCTTGGTGTTGCAGTACAGCTGGTTGGCTGTTACATTGTAGCATAAGAATGGTACAGCAGATGATACCACAAATAACAAATTTAGGCCTTATCCTCAACCCTTTTATCAGCTTCATTTTAATGACACCTCCCTGTTACCAAGTGTTAGTTTTTGTTCTTCACATTGGACTCATTTGGGGGGAAACCTCATGAAACAATCTGCAACATTTCTCTTCTCTTTGCTAATTGTACAAATTGTTCTAGTTTGTTTAAACAAGTTGTTTTTTGAGCTTTTATGTCAGTAACAGTCCTCAAGCACTTACGGTACTGTTCCAGCAAGTATCTCTTTAGAACCACCCACCATCAAGGTATTGATCCTTAAAAAGGAAAAGAATGAAGGATTGTTTTCCTTACATCAAGAACAGAAAAAATAGTAAGTAAGGTCTATCCTGAAAAACATCTCTGTGAGAATCATTGAAGAGTAGAAATGTTTTGGCAGAGAAAAATTCAATTTTCTGGAAAACTCTGGCATGCAAAGGAAGAAACTTCTGTGCATCATCCTTTCATTTCTAGGGAAGTTTCAGGTGTGAGGAGTTTGTATCATTTTTGTGCTACTAGCTCTGATAAGTGAAACGTCTAATAATTAAACAATTGCTGACACTAAGGGTTCTTATGGGTGTCAGTGAGACACCCTGATGGCAGTTGAAGTCCTTTGCTCAAGAGTGCTGCAGAAAGGGGCACTGCAGAGCGTTACTGTAAATGTTCCACTCTTGTACAAAAAAAACCCAAGGAAGCTACAACCTTTCTTCATTTTATACACCCTATTGGAAGTGAACACAAATTAACTGCAAGACTAGATTTTAATCAGTGAAGGGAGGGTAGAGACTTTCAGACATGGCCTTAGCACTGAAGACAAACTGTCTTATAAAAATAACTTGCTAGGGGAATAGAATGACTAGAACTTGCTTTTTATATGGGAATGCATCTGTGTTCTTGAAAACAAAACAACCTTACATGGACAAATCTTCTGAATAAGAAGCCGAGAGATGTTGAAAAATGAAGTGCTCAATATTTGCAAGACGAATTAAAGATATATGTCTGTTTATGTGTATGTATAAATAAAATATCTGAGAGAGAAAAACTTTATTAGTGGTTGAACTGCCTGATTTGTCTGTGCAGTAAAGAAAGTGCAGGTAAAATAATTTATTATAGCTTTGTGGTATAGTTACTTGCAGATTTTTTTGCTCTTATTTCCATGTAAAAGTGAGGATTACTTAACTTTTACAGGAATAAGAAGCATCACTTTCCAACGTAAATTCATAGCCAGCAATTCCCAGGTAGCACACAGTAACATTTACATTCTCAGCATACAGATCCAATTGCAATTGCTTAACAAACATTAATTACTTTGGAACATTGATGCAAATGCAGTCAGTGCTAGATGGTGCCTATTGCCTCTATGTTGGAAAGTCCTTTGGACATCTATGGCAAGGACCGAGCATAGAAGGATTCAGGTCAGAAGGCACCTCTGAAGATCTCCAGTCCACCCTCATGCTTAAAAGGAAGGACTAACTTCAAAGTATGAACAAGTTTATCTGGGCTTTTTCCAGCTTAGTTTTGGAAATCTCCAAGGAAATTCTTAAAAATGAATAGTCTTCTAAAGCTAAAATTGGAATCCATGTCAGTTGAGGAGGTGACACTTTTAGAGTGGAGTCTGTGGCACTTGATACTTCATATGAGGCAAGATGGATTTTCATGTGTCTCTGTGTGCAAATGTGGGGTTTTAGGATGAAGGGTGAAGTAGGGCCAGAGGTGCATTCAGGTGATGAAATATCCAGGCAAGTATATGTCCATATCATGGTTTGCTTTAACAGACTCCAAGATGTGAGTTCCTTGTAACCCAAAGCTATGCACTTACTCTTGCCCTCCCTTTTCCTTATGAAAAATGTAAAGTTAAAGCTTCTTTAGTCATCTCTGAGAAAAGCCCTTTTTTTTAGGTCACAGTCCAAAGTTAATGTTAAATGAGTTTACCACCATTCAAATGTTGTAATATCTTAGAAAAAAAATAAGATTGTTATGCTTCCATCCTCATAACTCTGAAATGAAAAAAGTATACCAAGGAAAAAAGGTGGAAGAAATGTGTTTAATCCATTCACCAGCTTTTCACCAGGACAGTTTGCAGTGTAGTAGATGTAATGGAAATACTTTGCTTTTCCAGATATCCACCCAGTCCTGGTGACATTGATCACAAACTTTCCAACTGTCAAGAAGCAAAAAATAATATGCATTGTCTTTAGCAGATATTTGTCCATGTTCTGTGTCTAGGAGGAAAAAAATACTTTTGTGTCAGGTGTTTTCACCTCCGTTCAAAAATGCCCTGGGCACAGGGAAGGGGTGCAGGCACAAGAGCAACGGGTAAGCTCTGCAGAAGGCAAAATAGGGAAGGGAGTGCTGAAGGCTGACTTGTTTAAATACACAATTCATCTTTCCAAAGTCTATACCTTTAGTGAATTCATTTTATCATTCACAAAAGTGCAACAGTGAAGCACAAAGGTTAGAGACTTTCTCCACCAAAGAGGTATTTATGAGCTTTTAAGTAAAAATAGAGAAAAATATATTTATAAGAGGGAAGCTGCCAGGAGGGAAATTGATTCACTGGCTCTGTGTGAGAAAGTAAATATGTCCCTTTCACCTTAAATCGGTGCATCAAGCTTTGGAAACTCCAATTACCTTGACAAAAATGATTTAACAAATAACTGAACAATGGGAGTGGAAGGGAGGAGGTGAAGGAGGGAGGCTCTGGAGGTGGGCAAAGTTACTGCAGGAATTGGGCCTTAGGCAGCGTGCAATGAAAAAAACTCGGAAGTGGAACCGGAGACAGTCCTGGAGGACTTTGTACTACTAGAGATTTATTTGGCAGCAGAACCCCTGTGTTTCACATTTAATAATAAGATGTATTGTTACAGTTTCTGGCTTAGAAATGAATTCTAAACCTTTTCTGAAGTATAGCTCAAGGCATATCTATACATTTTATAAAAGAAACAGTTTTTTTTTTCTTAAGCTTTATTGAAGTTATAGTATTGCCAAATTGTTCTTAAACTCCCTAACCTGAGACGGTGATTAATGGGCTGGAACAAAAGAGGCTATAAGTATTGTCAATGCTAAGTGTTTCTTTGCTTTTATTTACAATTCCTTGGCTTGAAAGCTAGGCATGCTCTTGTCTTAATCAGGCTAGTAATTAAAGTGTTATTTAATGATGTCTGCTAAATTAAGTCACCTGGAAGTATTCTGGATAGGCTGAGAAGCATAATAGGGCTAGCTTGTGATTATTGGATTGTGAAGAGGGGCTGTGCTGCATCAGGCATGATTAGGAGAACCTGGATGACTTGACCAATATGCCTGTGGGGGCCTGGGTCCCCTCTTGCTGTCTGCACACCTATGTCTCTTGGAAAGGTACAGCGCTCTGCTGGCTTGGAGAAAACTGTGAGTTTGAGAGAGGGAAAGAGCACTAAGNTGGGGGGGGGGGAGGGGAATGTTATCACGATAGAGTGAACATAGGAAATAAGTTGGAAAAATAATGATATATCTAAACTGGACAGAACCAAAATATGCAGCAAACGCTGCGGGTGCTATTCATCTTGCTCTGTAAAGTTTGCCTTTCTCTTGATAATGTACCAAAACAAAATCCCACCTGTGCATGTTATGCTCCAAGACTTAGCAATTCATGGTGGAAATATTGTTGCTTGAGCTGCTCATATTGTTTTGTTTGTTTAGAATTTCAGTCTGATTTCTGTTTCCGGGTAGTTCTGACAATGAAGCTGCCATTTCAGAAATGCAGATGGCTTGCGGGTAGGTGGGTGTGCAGGTGTGTGCACCAATAAGTGCTTTTTTTCTTTTTGTATTCCATTGTGCTATATGCTCAGGTAAATTAAGAATGTAGGCACAATAAGCTTTCATAAAACTGTGCTCAGAGAGGGGGAAAAGTAAATTGGGCATATTACACCAAAAGCAACCTTCTGCATGATCAGTAATTTCTGTATCAGATGAAGTAATCTCATTCATGAAAATATTATGATCAGTTTTAAATACTCAGTTGGGTTTCCTGTCTCCACTAATTCTGCCAGGAAGGTCTTCCAGAATCTTTCTACTCTGATGATTAGAAATCAATTTGTTCATTGGCATTGTGTAAGCTATGTAATAAAATAGAAATGTAGTAATGACCAAAAGTATGTTTTCCTGATGTTGTGCAATTGTAAAAGGCATTATGAAGTATAATTCTTCTCTTTTATTTCTAACACCTCACTTATGTAGATGGCTAAAAAGAAGCAAAGTCTCTCCTTACCAAAGATGTTATTTTCTACTTTCTATTGAAGCTCTTTAGAAAAGTTGACTCTTACTAGGTAAAATAATATGTATTCTAAAATCCAAAAGTTATTGCTAGAATTAAGGCATTGCCTTCCTAATTACGTATTTTTTTTAATGTTAATATAGTTTTCTGAACAGCTATGCAACCTCCATGGACTTCATTATACAATCTAGTTGCAAGCCCGTTTTATTGCTCCCCAGCCTCCTGTGCATTTCAAATAACTCCATCATATTTTAACATATATTAGAATAGCAGAGAATTCCTACTGTGCTTTTTTTTTTGTAGTTTTGTGATTGTCAATATATAAGTGTCTGAAAATTAGCATTTTGCATTTAGTAACACTGCCAACCCACCTATGGAATAAATGTATAATATTGTACACTACATGTTTATTCCTCACCATCGGCAGGACGCTATTAGTTTCTAGGCTTACATCTGTTCCATGCCAGTTTACACTTCATTCACATTATAAATAAATCTACTTCTTATGCTTTTGCCTTAAATTTCACTTCAGTGAGCTATAAGCCTCTGCCAAAATCTTCCCAAAAGTTAAGCAGCATGTTAAGCATATTCTATGATTCTATTCTATGATTCTGTATGAATTCAGTCTGACAGAAGAGTCAACGCAACTCGCCAGTGAATTATGAATACAGCGCACCACAACTTCTGAACAGCTAAAACATGGTGGATTTGGAGTATATAGTGAATGAAATCTAGATCTGCTATTTGTTTTAAAAACTATCTGTATGATAAAGCAAACTTGGGACACTAGCTCTTAGTGTAAAGGTACAGAATCCCGAAGACCAGCATATCATTCCCAATATCTGACCAAATAAGAAATGGGGTACTCTTCTGCCATTACTCTGTTTCTCTTTACTTGCACATGCTTTGTATTATTGATTCTGTTTGATCCTGTTTCTGTGACTAGTCTAACCATGAGAAACTATGATATCCATACTGTATGACTGGAGGCAGTCCCCTTATCCCACTGAATAGGCTGCTCTGAAGTCAAAGGTGAGGCCATCATGTACATGGATTAGGTGTGGTTAGTCAAAGGTGAGGCCATCATGCACATGGATTAGGTGTGGTTCTCTGCACCACCATCTCGATGTGCTCTTTAGAGAGGTAACACCCTAAGAACAGCACAGATGGGTGATGGGAATACATTGACCTTGTAATGAAGCTTAAATCCCGCCTCCTTTTAGTATGAATATTGTATTTATAAAATGTACTTCTATATTATAAGCCTACAGGGGTAATTGCGAGATACTAGAGCCTTTGTCTTGTCAGGATAATTTGAGTTTATTGTCTGCCATCATCTATGCTTGGTTTTCTGTTACTGCTTGAATGAATGCATAGAAATTTCACATTTTTTATGTAAAAGCTGTTCTTTAGAGAAAAGACCTTGTAGTGGTTCTGAAGGTTGTTTTTTTCAGAGTTGTGTGTTTGCAGTATCTACATAAACTGTTAATGGAAACAAGTTGCAAATTTTAATTTTGGGAAAAAGAAAAACACCCAGAAGATTTTGATAATGATCATAACTTAGTAGAAAAACCCTGTGAAATATGGGTTAATTTTGTTGTTCTCATAGTGGCAGTTACAGGATTTGATATTTTTATGTGGTTTCTTTACATTTGGAATTTTCTGCCTGACATGAAGACTTTCTTACAAGGTGAAAAATTTCTGACAATATATCTCAAACGCGTTATTGGCGAAGTCAGAAATACAGCTGCGCTGGTCTGGTCCCCATGATTTTTGAAAGCCTGACTGGTGATGTTACTGTTTGTGTTTCAAAGCACAGAATGTTTGCCTTTAAGCACTTCTTTGCTATCCTTTAATCTATTCCTCAAACTGACACTTAGTTTTGATGTTTCATCTTTTTTTCTAATAGGTCTTTATATCTCTCACCAAATTCAGTAGAGATTTTGTACAATCTCATCTCTAGTAGAGAAGCTGGAACCTGTCAGTAGTGGTGCTGCAGGTTAAGTTGGAGATTTTTAGGCAGGACTGTCTGCTGTTTGAGTGCTCCCAGGTACCGATGGGGCAAAAGCCTACCCTGGGACAAGTAATAGGATTTATTCATTTGAATAATTGTAGAAATTGTAGAAAATTCACAAAAGGAATAATAAAAAAACTGCACTCAAACATACGTTTTATATATTCTGTTCCCTCAGGTTTTAACAAAACATATCTTTGTTTTGAAAGGCTTGCTCTTTTTTGCTATTGTAATACTCCTCAGATTTCTTCATTCCATGGATATCTACATGTATATTTATAAAAGTAAAGAGAGGGGGTGGGACGGTTGCTTCTTTGAACCTGAAAACAAGAAAGACTTTTTCCTTGAGCCTGGATTTTGCAGTGCAGTACTAGCAATAGGCTTTTGTGAAGAGATGACTGGTGTTTAATGCATTAGCTGTGTGCAACCTTTTCCTGTGAAGCACTTGAAGAATGTCATGGAAGTGTATGTTTTAGTTGTATTTTGGCACAAAAGCCTTATAAAAGTCCTGTTGTCTTGCGCTTTTACTGGATGATTTTTCTGGGTGATGTGCTACTGTGTTTATATATAGATATATAAAGCTGCTGTGTTAGAGAAAGGCTTTATCACCTGAAAATAATCGTATCTGTGCCACTGAACCAGTGCAAGCACAACAAATAGCTCTTCCCTTTATTTTTAGGTATGAGTTTGTGTGCCCATGGAGAATGCAGAATATTTTCCTAGAATGGAAGATACCTTTCTCCTGATTTCTAGTAGATGTTTTGTCAAAATGTCAGGCTTTCCACTGACCAAAGAGACTCCCCTGTCATCAATGTGAGCCCACAATCAATCTGCAAAATAGCAGAAGGGGCAGTAGGATGAGAGAAGTGTAGGGATTAAAAACATAGCCAGGAAAAAACTTGAGAAGAGAGGAAGTAATTTGGTTTGACTTAAGCAATAAATCTACAGGGCAGTAATGACCATCTCCTGACACTTGCAGTGACATTGATCAAGTGCCCTGTCCCAAGTTTTTTCCTCTCTGAACCTTGAAGAGTTTCCTGATCATCTATGCCACTGTCCAAGCTGGGTCATCAAAGATCAGCTGTAAGCAGATGAGTAAGAGGCATCTTCTAACTTAATGTGATTACTTGCTCTAATGATTAGGAATGTCATTCTTATTTCTGTGGCGAACACAAGTTATGTGATCCTTAAAACAAATATAAAACTCAAGGCTCAGCTAACCTCAAAGATCTGATCTGAACAAATAAGCAGGAAGGGATGCAGAGGGATTCAATTAATGAAACTCCATCCTTAACTCACCTACTCTGGACTGGGTTTTACAGCAAATATTGATCGCTGTTTGGAGAACTTAAAGCAAGAGAAGAGAAGCCAAAGAGAGCTGACATTTGACCCACAGGAGTTTTCTGAACTTTTCTTCTCTGTGCATGGTAGAACAAAGTTAATGTTTTGCTTTTCTGAGAAAATAGGTGGGTTTCTTTTTACACTTTAGGAGGTGTTTTAAGCTAAAGGATATCTTGGAAAGAGAGTACAACAAAAATCAAAAGCTTTTGCAGCCAACTTGCTGAAGCATCAAATTGATAGTTCTCACCCCTGCAATGTGAGGACAAGGTATGTTTTAAGCTTTCTGGGAGCAATTATTCTTTAACAGCTGAAGTATTCAGAAGCTTCAGTTTATTTCTGAATATTTGTGTTTAAAATAAAGTACTTGTGTCGTTTCAACTTTGACCTAATATCCTCTGGAGCCAAAACACAAGCTTCTTTCCAGAAATGCGCTTTTCAAGGTGGAGGGAAATGCAAAGGGGTTGATTTCCACCTCTTATGTCAGTACTGCTTAGCTCCGGGTATAACTTCATCCCCTCTCCAGCTAAGGATTTTTTTTTAGCTTGCCCTGGGGTTAGAAGACATTTTCTCCTCATTGTGTGGACCAAGTAATCAGTGTTCAGGCTTTTGGTTCAGACAGTCCCCACCCTATTCCATAATGAACATAAGGAGTCCTTTCTGCTGGACTTTTTTTTAAAAATGTGCTTAAATGAGTTTCTTCTATAGATTGTTATTCTGATGAGACATCCAATTTAATCACATAATGAGGAACTAGATCTTTTAAGTGCACAAATTCCATGCAGAATTAGAGGGTCTGTTTCTCGAGTAAAGGAGCAAAACAAATGCATGCAGTCCTTTTGGTATCCTAGTCTCTCTTTGAAAGGTACACAGAAAAATAGGGTTACTTTTTTTAATGTTTATCAAATGATTTTTCTCCCAGCTCTGACTAGTCCCCTTTCAGAGCATGGTACTTTACCCAGACCATGCTGTAACCCTGTGCAGATAATGTTTTATCATAAAACGCTGACAGGCCCATCACCCTAGATGTGCTTGTTTCTGCTGCTGTATTCTGAAACACTGAGGTTTTTAAACCTGCAGCAGGAATGAATAATTAGCCTCCAAAGCAATCCTGCTTCTGGAATGATATTGTCTTCCTGGAAAACATGAAACAGAAAGAACTTATCCCTCTGTATAGATTGTCTTTCAGATAAATGGCATCCCAAAGTGTTTTACATACACAGGAGCTATAAACTTTTGACATTAGCTCTTCTAATGAAATGTTTGAAAGTAGCGCTTTATTGGCATTGTGGTGTAAATCAAATTGAGTCTGAATCAAAGAACATGAATCTAATGCAATTCTTCCTTTCAGGCATGTCAGACTGAGGCATCAGGAAGCAAAATTAAAGCTTGTTCGCTGTTCCTTGGCGTGCATGGTTGTGCAGACAGGATCTCCTCTCAAATGTGTAAAGAGCAACGGTTTTCTAAAGATGTAGCAAGAGAAAATCCTTGTTGCAATGCAAGGGCTTGGAGTCAGTTGGCTCTCTTGTTCTGGACTCCTCAGCCCATCTTTCATGGTCACTGTAAGCCTGGATTAGTCTCTCTCAGTTGCTTGGGAGTCTATTGCCTTGAGGAAATTACCTACTGTGTGGGGGGATAAGACGCAGCAGATTTCCCCCTTTTTAGTGCCAGCATAATTAGAGGGGAGTTAAGCAAGTACAGGGTGGCACCTAGTAGAAATAAGGGGAAACCAGTCAAAAGCTATACACATTTATTATTTAAGTGTGTTATGTAATGCTGGGTTTTGCTGCGTGTAGTGACTTGTCATGATGAGGAGATTTCCTGAGTGTCTGTATAATTTGTGGTTCATAACTTACCTCACTGTGATGTAGGAATGCATGCGGGAGGGGGGATGGGGAAGGGAGAAGAAACAAGAAGTCTTTGCTTTGTGCTGAAATTCTTAAAAATGCTGAACAATGTTCTGAAGCAGCTCAGGAGTGCATTTCAAAGAGCTATAATGGACATATCCTGATATTCTTCATTATCATCAGCATTATAAGACAAATCTGTCATGAAATAAGGCTTTGAAATAAAATAACAACAAACTATCCTTCAGAAGCATGTTAATAGACAGTGCTCTGTAGGCTTGATTACAAGATGCTTTAAGATGCTCATCAAGTTCAAGCAGTAGCTTGTCAAAGTGATTTTTCCTCCATGGGTATTACAGGTGAAGGCTTATTGTTTCTGTATGGAAATGTTATTTTCTTCATCTCCACTAATGTTTTTTTGGGCTGAAACTTGGTAAACGATAAACTCTTTGCATAAGTGGAGCTACAGCATGTGAGCGAGGTAGAATGATAATTAATAATTCTGTATGACAGATGAATGAAATGATGGATAGAGAGAGCTGAAATTGTTCAACAGGGGTGTTTTGCCTGCTGTTGCCACATACATAGAACAGGTGTCTCCCATGTTAAGTGAGACAGTGAATGCTAGCAAGTGCTTTCGTTTCCTTGATAGGTTTAGAACATAAGCTATGCTGGATTCATTTTTTCTTTTTTTCCTCTCACCGTAGTGTTTACCATCCCTTCCCATTCCCTTGCCTTTCATACAAGCAAGGATATCACTTGGTTACAGGACACCACTCTGTGTGCTGTTGACCTCTGGCCAGACTTTTTGCTCCATAACACCAAACACAAATGGATACACAGTAGTCACAGAAAGAACTACTATACTTCTGTCTCCTAAAGTGGCAATGGAGTTGCACTCAGTGAAGGCATTCATCTTGAAACAAGGAACATCCACCATCCTCAGTGTTCTCCTTGGTTTTCTCCTGGGCTAATGGAGCAGGTCTGTGCCTTCCTGCTCATCCATCCATAGTCAAGAAGGATGATTTCCTTATATCCACTTTTTAAGTCATCGGGGTTTCCAGTCACACCTGGTCTAACACACGGGACACTGGAAGATAAAAGAAAGAACAATTATCAACACCTCTATCATCAGCTTCCCCCCCCCACCCCCCCAGAATTTCTCCTACATATTTTCCTGGTATTTCAGGGGTAATATCATAAAGTGGCAATTCCTCAATATCAAAAGAATTCTTAGAAATAATAAACAAACAGTCCCTAACGTGTTTAAGTACCAAGAGAGCATAGTCCAGACCCTGCTAGGGAAATATGTTTTCTTTATTGAATGTTGCTGCTTTAGAGTGTCATCATTATGACACAATCTTTAAACATCCACAAACTGAAAGCAAGAGAAATAACAATTATTGATTCTTCACCAACATGACTTAATGTATTTTGAAAGATATTGGCAGATTTTAACTAAGGTCTCTTCATATTTGCTAGGTTTTTTTATTGGGCCGTAATAATTTTTTTGCTATGCAATTTGGGGAGAGTCTTTTTTTACAGTTAGCTAAGAACTTCCCCACATATCAAATTGTTTGGTTGTTTGTGTTTTTTTTAGATTATCATGCAAATTATTATTCTCTCTTAAAACTTCCTGAGATAAACATTCCTTAGTACTTAATCCTTCAAGTCTAAGAAACTCAGCCCTCTGAGTCTAAAATCAGAAGTGCTACTTGTGGCTGAACTCTGCTGCTAGATAGGCTTCAGCCTGATTTTTGGGTTTTCCTGTAAGTTACCACTCCATGAGTTCACAATGCCATGTCATCATGATGTTCAAAGTTGCCTGTTTGCCTAAAAAGGGTTAGTGGGATTTTTTTCAATCCCATGTACTTTCTCTATCTCTACCTATAAGAAAAGATTTTCAGTTCACAAGGGGTGACTAAGAAAGAGGCAGTGGGGAGATACATTTTCTTATTTGCTGTGTCTGTGTAGCATTGACCTAGCATGCAAGTTCCCATGTTTTTTTCTGGTATCAGTCAATTAACTGGATGATCAGTACTTTCTGTATGGTCCTCATTGATATGTGGTATAGATTTGAGACTTTATTTTTCTTCAGGCAGCCTTTAAACTATTTTATTTTTCTGCTGTGTGTCTGTTGTCATGATTGTTCTTCTCGCATATCACTGTTTTCATAGTATACACTTCAATATAACTTAAAAGATAACTTTTTTTTTACTATTTAAAGAACTTTGCCTTAAAGACATTCCCACTTCAATGTTTGTTCAGGTGGAGGGTCAGAGAAGCTGAATATGACTAGTACAAAAGAAAACAAATTTGAATGTTTGCTACCTATTCTTTAAAAAGAAGCATGAAACACTTTCAGTTGTTGCTCCACAATAAATCTCTTTGAAAGGAAAGTTACTGAGGAAATTGTGACCAGTCATAATAGGAAAAAGCAGAGATTATTTGTGTAAATATTTGTCTTATGTCCTCCTGTAGCTCTACTTTTCTGTGATTCATGGTTTCTGTAAATACAATTTCTGAACATTTTAATAGAAGATATTTTTATAGTTCTGCTATCCTTCTACACTGATTAGTACCTAATCTGAGCATCCTCCCAGTGAGACCATAGAGTGAAACTCTATTCACCATAGCACAGCAAAACAGCCCTTACTTCATGCAACTGCTGCTACCTTGGCAAGGGGAGTTATTTTATTTTGGCTTTCACTTAAAATGCAGCTTGAGGAAGAAGTTGGAATAAAGTATATATTATTAATTAAGCCAGTACACAATTTAACAACAGAATGTAAACTTGGCAGCATAATTATTGCCACTGAGAGTGTTAACTATTAGGAAAATAAATATTTTACTTGCCGCAAGCAGCGTGGCTGAGTAAGCATCACATTTCCTGGAAATGCTCTAGCTCACCCTGAGTACAGCTGTAATGCTGAAGGTCAAGTGACTTGAAATACTTGAGCAAAGCAGCAATTCCTAGAAAACATTCCCTAGAGCTTCTTTGTGTGGTTTTGGAGAGGAGATTTGCTGAGCAGCCATGAGAATTCAGGGCTAGAGCAACTTGAGGATTCAACGTGTAGTTACTAAAAGGCTTGTTGAAATTCTATTGATAAAGTCAGTTTATCTCAGAGCTGAAACTCCCATGTTATGACGTTGACTTTGAGCTACAGAAAAAAGGCTCTTTAATGCCTCTGCTGCATTCAGATTGTCAAAGATAGGGATTCATGACATCACTCTGAAGTCAAAAAGATCATAATGACAGCCAAACAAAATTGGAGATCTTGTGACATTTGTAAAGAAGAAAGATCAAATTCAATAACATTGCTTTTGTCTGAAAATAGAAGCATTTGAACAACTCTGAAATGCGTGCAGGCCAGAAAACATCTGCTTCAGATACATTGTGAAATTAATGCGTGGAATTGATTTTCCTTTTTTTTTTTTTTCTCAACTCACATATTCAAGGTGACCTCGACTTAAGTTTTTCCCTTTGTTTAATTAAGGTGGCTCTCCATGTTCTCATGGTCATTTTGCATGTGCTCATTTGCATTTATACCAAGAAAGAAGTAAAAAGAAACCCTGCTGAAAAAAAAATTAGACTCTCAGCAAAAGAAATGGTAGATGAAGGAACTTGTCATAATTCTGTTGTCATTGTCTTAGCTCATGATATGACAACGACTTTTCTGTTCAGCTGTCAAGTGCTTTCTGCAAAAGCTACACAAAACACTGAGAGAAAACAAGCTGTATTTGTATACACTGATGAAATGCGTGATGAAATGATGAATGGAAGATGTAAGCTTCTTGCTGTCTGTTCTGGCAGTCAAAATAATTGAGAAGTTTATATCCTTTGTGAGGAACAATGTATACTGTGGGTTAGGTGACTCAAAGTTTCTAAGCAGGATGTTGCAGAGTGAATGTTAGTGCTTATGATTGTCTGAGGAGGGAAAGTGAATCCTAATCACAATGACATGTCACTTCATTCAAACTGAAGAAATATGTGATATATATTACTACTTATCACGTTTCCCATTACTCCACCCATACCTCACCCATGTTTCTTGCTGGTAACTACAAGAAATTTCTCAGCAGGACAATAGCATGATTTAGGATGTAGTGCTGCTGGTCAAACGCACTTGTGTTTTACTAATCAAAGCCATACAAACCAAGTAGACTGCATTTTACCCATCTGAAATCTTTAGAGGTTTTATGGTAGCAGATAGTAAACCTGTTGAGGATTAATTCTACAGCTAAGTACAAACAATAAGAAAAACATCAGCTTGGAGTTACCATACATCTCCACTAGTAGACAATACCAGCTCTCCAAGTCTATGGGAAAAATCTCTGTTGGTATTAGATGTATGTATAAATGGCTACAAACCACACTACTAAACTTCTTTTAATGTGGCTCCATTCATCTTCTAAAGCATTGTCATCCAGCTGAGCACTGCATGAAGTAAAAGGAAGGATGGTGATCTCTGCCAAGCAGAGGAATTTGCATTCCTTAACATTGTCTTGAATGATGTGCTAACTTGGCTCTGAGGCTTTTTTAGCTCAGTGGGAGCTGAGTGAACTAACTTTGCATGGTACTTTTTCTAGAATGAGACTTGAAAGGGTAGCCAACAGCAAGAGGAGTGGAGAGGGAAAGAGGGATGGGGTTGGGGGCGGGGGGAATAGGAGCATCAGAGTGATGGAGGTGGGGAGATTCCTGAAGGCAAAAGCATGGAAGGAAAGAAGTTGATTGGTAATGAAGAGTGTGACAACAGGACGTACTGAAATTGCAAGAAAAGAACTGTAAGAAATAGAAAGGTCCTAAAAATTATGTCAGACTGGAAGAGAGGAAAGAGGTTTCAGTGGAGTATCATTAACATTTAAGAGGAGCAGTGTAGCTGGGGTATGGAGCCAGAGGACAAAAAAATCCCCATTGGTGATGTAGCATGGTAGGCAGGGAATTGACTTCCCCTTGTTGCTTCTGGGAGAAGGGAATCACAATGAGACAGAGCCAGTAGAAGAGTTAAAAATATAATCTCCAAGGGCTTGATGAGGGCCATAACAGCTTGTAAAGGGAGTACTGTCCGAGCACAGTGCAATTGTCCTCCCTGAGCCCTGCTTGGAAAGAGCAGTGGGTAAGAGGGACGGTTGGAGACATGGCAAGACAGGAAAGGCAGAAGTATTAAAAGTGAGACAGTGATGGAGGAAGTATGATTAACTTTCAAGGGGTGCTTCTTTCTGAAAATACTCACAGGTCACATCCATACCTTTGCATTGCTATAGCTTTTTACTGTGGTGTTTTGTTTTGTTGTTTCCTGCTTACTGAGCTCTATGTGCAGGACAAACTGGGGAAGAATAAATGCGTGCAGCCAGGGAAAGAGTTAATCTGTGGTGGGAAAAAAGAGGCTTCAAAAGTCTACCCATTGAGGAGAGTGGATGGTTTTCTTTGTTCCCATTATATTCTACAAAACAAACATAAAAACGANAAAAACACATGAGCTGTTCTGCTTTCTGAGGTCATCGGGATAAAAACAACAGACTCAGCCGTTCAATGGTGAAATTTGCATTTGCCCAGCTTGCACAGACAGAAGTTGTTGTAGTTTATAAGTCCTTTGACCTTTGAGAAGCACTCAGATTGTTAAGAGAAGTAATTTCAGGGTAAATGGTCAGTTATGAAGAAGCAGTGTTTAGAATTCTGCACAACACGGAGAGAACTTTACAGCTGGATGAAAATTATACTGTTTGCCTGAATGAGGAGCACTGAATGGCTGATCAGTTCATCAGAAATGCAATACTAGCTTCAGGCACTGAGGCAGAGCTTGTACCTGCAACTGTCCTGTCAGAAAATGTCTGCACTTTTGAAAAGGAACACCAATGAAACTGGAAAGGGAAAGTGTTGCAGGTTTGTATGTATACTTCTCTTTCAGTTTAAGCTTTGACTTCATCCAGTTCAGCAACCCTCCCAGTTGGGTAATCTCTTGTCACACTGGGAGAAGTGGCAGGAAAAGAATGAGCCATGTCACAGGAGTGAAGTAGGCACACTACCGAGGGAGGAATGCCCTGGGCAAACAAGTTTAGAAAGGCTAACAGACCACAAATAATAGGCTGCCAATTCCCTCTGTTTAGCATGAGACAGTCCTCAACTGTAGATTTTCACCCCTATCCTTTCAGCTATGTCAGTTCCGTAACCTCAATGCCTGTGGTTGCCAGCATGACCTCGTGCTCAATCATACAGCCCCTTCCAGAGGTTAAAAGCATGATGTGGTCATGCTTCATCATCACAGAAAGCTAAGAGGTCTGGACTAAGTTGTCAGTATATATTAACATTTTTAGATTGCCTTATGAGTGTTTTATGGTAACTTTAGCCAGGCAACAGGGCTGGGTAACTATTTGTTCCAAATTACATCTATAACTTCACTGTTACATGTGATGTACAGTCTGCATATGAATGTATTACAGCCTGCAATTAGCTTAGTGAAATCTCTCTACAGTAAAAGCACATATAGGCAGCAGCAGGAACAACTCAGGCCATAGATAGCTCAAATCAATGGCATTTCTTACAAAATTGCTAACATCTAGGATTGAATACAGCTTTAGCACTGAGATGCAACAGTGTCCTCAAGCAGTGCTCATGTTCCTTGTAGTCTGTGATGCTGGACTTGCTGACACTAGCTGAGCACCAGCACGTGAGAGGCAGGGCCCTGTCCTCCCCAGCATTTCTAAACCTGCATACTCACTCAACCTGCCCCAAGAGGCTATGTGGAGCAGCACCCAACCACCCCTGCAAGGACTATTTTGTTGTGAGCCATGCTACAATGAACACTTGAAATTTCTTTTCAGCAATTACTCATTGAGTTCAAGATACAGACATGAAATGGAAGCATTATGAGATGACAAATATGTAACTACTCCTTTCAAGGGGTTACAGACTGGCTGATAGTGTTTATGGTGCAATGAAGATTATTTTCTTTAGAACCATTCTTTTTAATGCAATAACTTCTGCATATTTCATTTGTAAAGATATTGCAGAAAAGAACAGTGCACTTAAATAATTCTACCACATGAGGATACAAACCTTTAGCTCTGTGGAAATCCAAACGTTTATGAACTGTCACATTTCAAACAAGATTGAGGAATAAACAAAAAGCAGAAGAATCCATAAACATTATTTTCCTCAGATAGCACCACTTTTGAACTCTTTTTGGCTTTCTACATAGAAATTAGGACCTTAGTTATTCAGCTTGCACTAGCAGATGAGCTTTAACCCATTAAAAAAAAACCAAAAACACAAACAGCTTTTGCTCATATGAAATAACGCTACCTTACAGTCCCTATGAAGAAGTCTTAGTGTAGGAAGCATTAGGAACACACATATGATGATAGCATGATGCCACTGTTGCAGTTTTTTGGGGTTTAGTTTTGTGGGAGAAGTCAAGTTGTGCTTCTCAAGTACCAGGACAGATCACCTGTTGGCATTACTACCTCTGACTTTGACAGTTGTGCTCTTATGATGCTTTGGTGGGTCGGAGCCCACAGAGGTGTAGTGAAAATGAACCCAATAAGCTCTTATAGCAATTAAATGGGTTCTGAGAGAATCATTCTTAAGCCCTGGAAAATTTCATAGAGACCTGGATCATAGAAATGGAATTATACATAAGGATTTTAAATTTCATCTGAAAGACTGATTATCGCTTAATGTTCCCTAGGAGTCCTTTCATTCAGCTTGTGATATATGCTCAGAACCAAACTGGTTATGTTCTGAAAGAGGTTAAATTTTAGATGTTATGTAAATAAGTAAAAAAAGGACATATTTTTAGATGTTACATAAAAAAGGAAAAAAACCCACTATAGGTACTCTGCTAAAAGCAATAACATTTGATTTTCAGTAAAGTATACTGTGTGAATGGTTTTGTATTAGTTTCAAACTCTTAGATTAGTGACTATTCACCTCATCCTTACCACTCTGTTTGGAAAAAATCATTGATAATTGAAGTATTTTGATTTCTGTTGTTTATACAGTCTGAGCATGTACACTTTGAACACAGAGTGTTTGTGTTGCGTATTACTAATATGTGAGAGAGCTGGCTAAACTTTCCTCTGATTTCTTTTGTATATTTTTATCAACTTTTTTTTCTATAGAATTTCACGATTCAGTAGCCTGACTAAACTTATCTTTTAAATCTAACAAGTAAATTTAACAAATTCTGATTGGAAGAAAAAACTTCAGATATCTTAGTAACATTACTTTGTGAGCAAGGAAAGATCCATATTTACTACTGTGATGAAGTACAGGTTGCAATGACATAAATACTGAAAGGTTTACCTGTTACAGCCTTTAGTTTGCGCCTGCACAACTTAGACATTGCATGTGTACTGCTAACAGCAATATTTTTGCAGTATGTTTCAAACTAATCAGACACAAAAGCAACGTGTGAAGTTTGCATGAGCTTCTGAAAAAAACCTAGATAAGAGGTAGTAAATAATGCATATGACTGGCCCTGGACATCCATCAGTGATTGGAGTGTATTAAATATGCTCCAGGAGAATATCTTCCAGGCTTTTTTAAATCTTTTTTTTCTAAGCAGGATGCTTTTTGGCCACCTTGACCTGCGTGAGCGAAGTTTAGTTTGTGTGTTTAACATAATTGGTACATTTTAAGATATATAGCAGTGCTACTGGAAAAAGAGGCAGGACTGCTGAATGGTAGCCACCTTCTTGTTATTTTAACATTAAAAGGTTTAGCTGAGACTTTTGTTCTCTCCATAAATATTTTCACCAGACAACAGAAATATGAAATGAAAATCTTAGGCCAAAACGTTATTTGTTTCATAGTTGAGCAGTAAATCTTTGGAGTTCTGGGTGTTATTTTTCACTTTTTAACAAAAAGTTTATATTTTCTGAGTTAATAGATTTTTCCTGCACTGGGTTAAAAGTGTTTCTGTAATAAATGCCTTACAGCTTTTAAAAATTAATTTTTATGCCACCGTCTTGGCATCTGTCATTTACCCACAAATATATATTAGTTCTGCTTCTTATTGCGTTGATTATAGGTGAAATCAGGCAGCTGATGGGCACAAATATTCTGAAGTGTAGCTAGGTTGCAGGTTCAAAAGTGTAAGGTCAATTGGTGCTGTTAAGAAAGAAGATGATGTTAAAATTGAAACCATGCAACAGTAGCAGATGTCTTCTAGTGAAGAAGTCCCTGTCCCTAAGTGGAAAAATAAGGACACTTTCCTTCTCAAACTAGAGATGAGCTACTGATCAGTTGGAGTTGCTAGTAATGAACATGCGTATGGAAACGCTGGAGACTTTCAAGAATATATCTTGTCAGATTAGTAAAGTCTTTTTTTTTTTTTTTTCTAGTTCTGCTAGAATTAAGAGTGAAGCCTATGCTGTCCTGGTAGTAAACATTTTGTCTGGATGCTGGCTGAAGGGGAAAGCAGGAGATAGAAGAGATTACACACACAGTTACTAGTGGTCTTGTGCTCTACCTAGAAATGCAGATTAACAGAAAAAGTATAATCCTTATTCATAATTAAATCTGTCCACTATTTTAAATGCTGTAACATTTTGTTTTAAGGACAGTAAACTCATTATCTGAGTCTCAGAAAGCTGGGAAATAGAGTCTACCTATGAACAGATGCTGAAGCAATATGAAGTAGACTTCACATGCTTGCAACCTGGGTGTCTTTCCTTAAACTACTTGTCAGTTCTTTGGTATATGAAGAGACAATATCTCCAGAAGGCAATTACTTCCATCCTAAAAGAACCTGGATGAATCACCCTCTTTCTCTCTCCATTGACTGTAGAGTGTCTTCCCTTTTACTACATGACTCTCTCTTAAGTGGTCAAAGTAAAACAAATGAATTAATCTCCATACACCTAACGCAGGTTGCACAGACTTGAATAGATAATCACATATCACTGCAAATCTTGTTAGAGTTATTCACTGTAGTTTGTTGTTTTGTCCTTGCAGTTCAGACCACTAAGTAGGCTTCAGTAAGTTGCACCAATGTAGGAGCTGCCTTTCTTATTTTAAATCTCCATGTTTTGTCACATGAGTTCAGTGAACTTTTTTTTTATCTTCCTTCCAAGGAAAACGTCAATCTGAACGTGCTATTTTATCCAAAACAGTTCTGCACAATGGATTTAATGCATTTTTATCAGACTTTGCAGGTAGTTGAAACAATTTTTAGAGCTACACACTCATGCTCTTGGATACCCCTAATACAGATCTGATAGACCTGCTTCAACTGCAAAGCAAAATTCACCAACTTAAAAACAATGCTTTGACTCTAGGATGGAATAAAAATTCATGCTCACTAAGTGTGGCCAAACTGATGGGAGGCAGCTGCTGGAGTGCCAGCACTTTCCATTTGTAACCATCCCTGTCCACCAACCATATAAATGCTTTAGAGATGTTAAAGGAGAAAGATTTTGCATGTTAGTGGTCTTCTCATCCTACTGCCCAACTCCATGAATTTCAACCAAATTTTCAAGTAGTCCCTCTTAACATAATGTTGAGAATCCTAGTCTGAAACACAGAGGTACGGAGTGCAGTGCTAGTTATCTTACATGCTCAGTTGCCATCTAACTTTGCTTAGGTGCCCAATTTTGAAGCTTGCTTAGAGTGTATTCAGAAAATTATATCACGTACAACACTGTAAATAGCTGCAGGGTTTTTTTTCAGTTAAATGTTTGCTTTTATTCCTCAGACTGATTTTCCAAACTTGCTCTAAACTATCTAATATTTTAACAAAGGCCTAAGTCTACTATAAATCTTCTACATTGTTAATTCCTCTTCCTTGTTCCCAATTAGTAAATTGTGCTCAAATAGCACTGATCTTCCCTCAGTCTTAATGCTATCATTAGTCAGGGAATGCCAGAAAGAGCCTTTATGAACATTTTCCCTGCAAATACTGTTTCTTGAAACTCAAAGTGACACGAAGAAGTTGTGATCCACTCTGGGGAGATGAACCGAGAATTTGTCTGATGAAATACTGAGACTTGCACTTTAATGGGTTCCTCAGGAAAGAATGTTTCACAATACAAATTCTTTTATCCTGCTACGGTGACAGAGAAAATAGGATCATGGGATTTTCAGTATTAAGGAAAATATGAGATGGCAATATTTTTATTTCCAAAGCTTTAGATTATGCACAAGTGATTCTGAAAGCATGTCCCATGCAATTTGAGCACATAATGAAATCAAAGTGTTTAATAAATAAAGGTCTTTTCCAAGATAGAGTAACTGGCAGGTTATAGTATGAAGTGGTTAATTGACACTGCCTTGAACATATGTATATGGAAATTCTGGTGAAATGCTCAGTAAGAAAAGGAAAAAAACTTTCCTTTTTTCTTTCTATCAAGACTATATTGAAATTAACCAAGCCAGGTTGTGTTCTGTGTTCAAATGTGCCATTGTGTATGATAAATGGTACAAATGTTTCTTATCATCACAGAACATAACATGAAGTGATGTGTTTGTTTTCCCCCATCACCTCTTCTATGAGTCAAAAGCGATGTGAGATATCAGGCATAAAACCCCAAGTACTTGCTAGCTCTTGTCCACACTATGTATGTGCCTGAACTCTGTTCTAGGGTGGAGAGATCTACAGGCAGGGAGAAAAAAAGATTACATTGTCCGAGAAACTGTAAAAGAAACTGTAAACTTGCCCCTAGTTGTTTCTATTACCAGTCCATTCATTTAAATTAAGAACTGAAATTTTTCTCCCCACTGAATCAACCACTTACTGTACTTCAGACTTATATGTATATGAAGCTTGTGTCTACTGTTTTTTCCTTGCTTGTAGAGTCTTTTAAACCTGTGCATTTTCTTTAAAGGTAATTAAAGACATAATATAAGAAGAATAAAAGCCTACAATGTTTATAGTATGTCTCTCAATCATTCATGAAATGGTTTATACTGTTGTTCATCAGTTAAATTATACTGGTTCATAAATGAAGCTTCCACTGAAGGAGCTAAAAAAGAGTTGAGATAATGTGTAAGTTTTCAACTCTTTTTTTTTTTTTCTTGTATATCAAAGCTAGTGTTATGTAACTGCAACCCCAATTGCGAGACTTACTGAGTAATATATTCCAGGGTGCTGCTCCTAGGATAATTGTTTCACCAAAAGACTTGCTGATACTCTCACCTGTCTTTTGTAACTGAATATATCAATACTGATGACTGCATCTTGTAAAATCAGCTCTTAAAGAATCATCATCATAAAAAAGTATCATCTGATTCAGAGGGAGGGCAGAAAGCCTGTGTCTTACAAAATCCTGTGGCATCTATTGCTGTGTATGGGGGTTGGGGGT
>VZZY01021466.1:0-11255 GCA_013400335.1 Eurystomus gularis | reverse complement strand
CTGTGACTCAGTGACCCTTCAGTACTAGAAACCACACACTGCCATTAGTTATATTAAACCTTTTCAACTGGGTTGCAACCATGATGGAATTATTTACTGGACTCTGATCCTACCATCTCAGAGCTACCACTAATGCCTCTTCAGGCAGAGGGAGGGAGGTTATTCACTGTATTTCAAAAGAACTTCCTGCTTGGATAAAGTCTGCTCTGGTAGAAAAGACTGTTGGAGTATTCCCAAGGTAGGGGATTGACTTTATTAAGACACCCCAGTGGTTTTGCTGCTTAGTGAATCAAGTTGTGTCTACAATTGGTCCTCCTTTTTTTGTTTTTCTTTCCTTTTTTTTTTTTTTTTTTTTCCCCCTNNNTTCTTTCCTTTTTTTTTTTTTTTTTTCCCCCTGAAACACTATGTCTTCACAATTCTGGGTGCTAAATTATGCTTATAATCAAGTATTGGTAAAATAATTCTTACTAAAGCACCAGCAAGAAGGTCTTGACAGTGCATGCTTTTAAAAGAGTGTCTGGAATAAAAAAGCAAAACCTGAATACTGAAAAAAAAAAATATCTGAATACTGAAAGTTTCTAGCTGTAAACAAAAAACTAACTTTTTTTATCTCTTGAAAGGTGACCTAAGGATGTTGAGTTACAGTTAATGTTTCAGAAGTCTGAGGGGGAAATGAGGTGTACAATGTGTGTTGTAGGTGTTAGTACCACTCGGTGCACACCCAGCGTAAGATTTCTCAGGAGAAAAATGTGCCATATGTATGGAGGGATACAGTGATTGAAAGTTTCCCTTTACCAGAGTAACATTACAGAAGAGGTGGAAGTGTCCATTTTTCTGAGAGTCCAGAGCTTACCTTTTCTCTTCAGTACCTACAGTTTTTATGCCACAACATGGGGAAGCTTCCATTCATGATATCAAACTTAAAACGTTATGAACATGTTCAAGCGTAATTCAAGTGAGTCTCATGTCAGGACAAATCATTACTAAAGAAGTTTCTTCATTCTAGGTTTCCTGTAGCAGAGTCTCAGACATCAAATCTTATCATTTATTTAAATGGTACAGAGCAAAAATAGCTCGAGCTGGGTGCTTCTGGAGAGGAACCCCTCCCCCAAAAAATATCTGTGAAATTATGCCCTTACAACCTAAGTAAATCCCTTACACGATGGTTTAGTCCAACAGTGATATTTACATCTGGGGTCTTCTTGTTCCTCATTGCATCCTTTCTCTGTCCCCAGGTTGGTTGTTCCTTTTCTTATCTTGAGGATGCAGCTTTTGCTGACAATTGTAGCTACCTTACTTTCATAGGATGCACCAGCCTTGGGGCCTCCCTTCATGTAACTAAGCACAAGTTTAGTATAAGTTCACTGCTTGTGGCCTAAGGCTTAAGTAAATCTAGTTACTTATGCTAAGTAAGTTATGCTAAATAAACAGTATATCAAACTGCACAGAGCGATTCATTCTATTTAAAACTTGTTTAAGACAAATGACTAGTATTCCTTGGCAATCATTCAGAATCTGAAAACTTAAAAAAAATCACACTTTTGGCCTATTATTCTACTAGAAGTTTCTAGTTCCTAAGAACTACCATCAACACAACCACTTGTGCCCCACATCAGTATATATCCCACCTCCAGTGCTGGAGTATCCATGTCTTTTTTCTCACATGCTAGAATTGCATGGCTAGCATGGCAACAAAGTGCTGTTTTAATCTATGCTACTTGGAATTTTTGTGTGAAACATGCCATATGGGAGGTGTTCCTGTAGTTTCTGTTAGTTTGAAGAGGCTGGAATGGTAGCTACCAAGGTCAACAACCACTTACTGCAATTGTCACACTGCAAACAGCTACAAACTGCAAGGTTACATGATTCAGGACCAAGTGGAGATCGAGAACTTCCCTCCCTGAAGTGCATGTTTTATTGACAGACTGGATGGGTGGGATTCAGCTTTGGATTGTAGGGGTGTGGTTTAGTTTAACATATCTAAAACATAGACCTCTATGTGTAGGCCTCTTGTTTTTCAACTCTGTAGAGCTGTTCAATTCAGCCCAAAATATGCATTTATATGTGGTCGGCCAATTCTCAGCACTTCAGTCATAAGGATGGATACTTCTCCTGTTTCTCTCTGTATTACATTAACCTCTTCATGAATCAAAGGCAATTCAAAGGGTAATCAGAGGGAAGAACAGAACTAGTGAGTGACCATGACTAAAGGGAGCTTTCTAGTTTAACTTAGTTGTGGAGGAAGAGAAAATGACCAAGTTTCTCCAGATGTTTACCTAGTAATTTAGAACAAGCAGACAGTAGACCAAAGTGCTTTGGCTTTTGGGTTAATTTGAAGCATTGGACCTGTTCCTGTTTTGAAAACTATGGCCATGTATTTGTAGTCTTGCCTCTGCAATTACAACACCTGTTCAAGCCAATGATCTCAAACTATGCTAGAAACATTAAGCTTCACAAATTTCTCCAAAGAATTATTACTTGAGGAGAGGGAATAAGGAACTTGATCTTAATTGCACACTCTATCTTTACACCTTTAAGGGTATCAGACTCAAGACTTCTGTAAAAGGAGGATGACTTCAGGTGAGGTCTTAAGAGCAAACCACAAACCCACAAAGTCTCCACATGTATTTCTGTTGCTGCCCTGAAATACAAGCCACTTAGATATATCCTATCCTTCCTTCCTTTGTTCTCGCCTTTATCCAAGTGACTGGACTCTGAGCTTGCATTTCAGGTAACCCTTCAGGCATACTTGGACATAAAGAATAGATGAAATATGCATGGGACTCTGACTGGCTGGCAACGAAACTCTGCTTGAGACTATACCAGCTGGTACAGCTAAACTTTCTTAGTCTCCAAAACAGCGGCAACAAACTATGTATTGGAAACACTCCTCAACTTGTTCTAACTTCTGTACTGTGACTGTGTGCCATCTGGGAGAACACGTGCTTCCATGGACAGAAAATATTCTGGAGACTGTTGGTTGCAATTTAATTATTGTTAAAATTTATCTCTTACTATCAGATTTGTATAACACTGAATACTACTTTTAGACAAGACTGGTTTGTGGACTCAGAAGACAGAAAGTACAAAAAGTAGCAAATAAGGCCAATGGAATATTTAATAAACTGTATAGTATTCCTGCAATATTTTTCCACTAAGCAAATCTGGAGTTGCTCTCATGATCTCATGACAAACAAGTAGAGTAATATAAAATGTAAATTAAAGAGAACCTATTAAAGAAATTGTACTCCCAAAATGATAATTAGAACAACAACAACAAAATTTAAAAGTTTAACAAGAGTGAGTGCAATAAAAGAAGGAATTTAAATATTCCAAATATATTCAGATATAAATCCTAATTGGCGTTGAGCAAATTTAGGTCAGGCAGATAACAAGATAAACACTTTTGATGACAGAAAATTAATGTAGTGGCACAGGAAATGACTATTTTATTTGGTATTTTATATGTGTTATATGACAATTTAATTAAACACTGAAGTAATCCAGGCAAATAGTTTCATAGTGAAATAAACCAAGAATGATCAACTTCCTTTTCTTTAAAGGATCGATGCAGGGTGACACCTAATTCATGCTTTATGACTTCATAGTCTTAAATTTTATGTCAAAGTTAATGAGACAAAATGGATTTCTAAAGGCTATTTTTTTTTCACCATCACGCATGGTAAATCAATTCATTCTTGCTGAAAATAAGCTCAAATAGAGAAACAACCCTGGTTCTTGTGATGTTATTACTTCTTAATTTTCATAAAAGCATGTTGCTAAACCTCTGCAGAAGCAGAGAAAAGAAAGGCTTTCAGTCTAGATCGGTTTGCTAGAATAAGCTTTGGAATATTTGAGTGATAGAGAACGCTACTTACGCTTCTCATCCTTTGATCAGTCCTTCTATGCCCTGAAGTCTCTCTTGAGTTGCTCTCAGATTTCTTATTGTGACTTCATCACTGCCTACTTGAAAAATCAATAATGGATTCCTACCTAACAGGGTAGGAATTTTTCTCTTCACATCCTTAACCTGGGCCCCAGAGGTGCAACAGTATTCCCAAAGAAGTGGATCTAGTTGGCATATCAGGCCTTCTGTTCCTTTCAGAATAGGGCTACCTATGATCATGAACAGTGTTTCTTTCTTTGTGGAAGTAGTTTTGATGCAGGGCGTGGGCCAACAAAACCTTTGTGACACCCCCAAGCTAGATGAACCATCATCCTCATCATTGTTAGGTTCCACTTGCAGAGCATTGTACCTGTTATGTAAGGGCACTTGGGAAGGTGGGGCTGTCACTGAGGGGGATGCACCTGCTGTACCAGGCAGGAACTTGCCACCATTGCCCCTTCTCCTTCAGGTCACTATGTTCAGTTGAGTGGAGAGGACAGGGAATGCTCCTTATTCTGTATATTGTCTGTCTATTGGGCTTGTCTCAGGGAAAGTAGAGTCTGCTTCTGGTGGCCAATCTCCCTTTCGCATTCCCTGATGCTTCTCAACCTACTCCCCTCCTCCCAGAGCTCTGTCACTAAGCAGGGGAGTTCCTCTCCCTAGGCACACCTCCCAGCTGTGCTCACTGCTGCTGCAAGAGCATGTTCCCACCAGAGCTCTGTCTGGGCAGCTGTGTCAGTCATGGTAGGTGCAGAGTTTAGAGAGGCCATGGCTTTCTGCTAGGTGAATATCATTCCTCCCTGGACAGAGCTGGCAGAGCTTTTAGCACCCTTCCTGCATGTCCTTTGTGCACAAACTGCAGCACCATGCTCTCTTTGCAGAGCTCCTGGTCACTAGCGCTCCCTATGGGCAAAACAGACATGACTTGGGGAAAACTAATTTATTCTGTCACTAATTAAAATAAGTTTTGATAGTAAGAAGCAAAGATAAATATTTTAAAAGTCTGCCTCTGACCCTTTTTCCTATACTCAGAACCTCCTCTTCACTCCCAACTGCTCTACTCTCAACACCGAGGGGTGCAGTGGGTGGGGATGGGGGTTGTGGTCAGTCTGTCATAGCCCCTCTTGGTTGCTCCAAGAGATTAAGCAGTCTGCTTAAACTTTCCATTTTTTCATTTCCATCCCATTTTTCATTTCTGTTGTATATTTCAAGTAAGACCTTGGCATATTCTTTTCAGATTAGAACCAAGACATAGATACAGCTGTCAAGCAGTAGGAAAAAGTAGAGGAAAAAATTGAGAAAAAGACACACCAGTCTCTGGAATTTCTTTGTTTTTGTTTTAATTCTACTCTAATACTTTGTCATTTTAAATTAACCTGAGAGAGGTTAAGTGATATAGAAGATCCTGAAGTTTTAAAAATGACAGAATTTCTGTATATGATAGCCTTTGAAGAACAATCCATCTAAAGGAAGCTGTGTATCAAGATATTAAATATTTCACTTTTTAAAACCCGTTATTTTGATGTAGGCTGAAACTAATGTATGGTTGCATCTGAAAGGTATCTAAAAGGCTGAAGAGATGAATATGGGATTACGATAAATTGTTTCCTGAAATAAATGTCACAGTAGTTTAGAGGAGAGATGTCCAGTATTAGAGATATTCTAGCTCAGTAAGAATAATAGATAGCAGAATTTAACTGAAGAATAAAATTCTGGAGAAAATGTATGTGATAGAGTCCGTTTTATTCCACAAAGTTTTTTTTCACAAAACACTAGGCAATGTTGCAGGATTGGTGAATGTTTGTAACAAATCTGTGACTGATGAGTCAATGAAGAATGATGGAACAGTAAAGCTTCTTGGCTAAAGCATGCACTTTAAGATCTAGAAGTACATTTGAAGCTACATATAGACGGGTATTTAAGAAAAATACCCGAGGCTGCAAAGCAATGATGGTAAGAGAGTTGAGAGCCACAAAAAAAGACAATAATTTCACCTGTTGGCACTGACAAAGGACAGGAAAACATGAAGAAAAAAGGAAATTGTGTATGTCAGTTAACCTTTCCTCTTTCTTTGCTATCTCCCACATTTGAAATATAGTGATCATGTCAGATTATCACTGTATGTTTTACTCTATGTAGGGTGCCAAGAGAATAGACAGCTACAAATATAAAAACTGAACTAAGCAGTGACTCATACGAAGTCTGGTAAACATAAGGAAAAGGTACAGCAAAGAGTGTAAACCTGACATAGGTTTCTTTCTGAAGAAGTTTAAAGAAGTTTAAAAATAGAACTGAGGAAACAATTTGTAACAAACGATTTCTGAAGAACATTTTCCTTCATTCTTCTGGCCAAAAAGCAATTGACAAATTTTCTCAGTCTCTTGTTAGTTTTCCAACAAGGATATCGCCCTTCATTCATTCATAGCTGGTGAATAATTAATTGCTAGATCTTACCAATTATGCTGTCTTTGCTGGTGAAACTGCGTGATGTTGGATGATACTTTAATCATTTCTTATTTTAAATGACAGTCCAGTTCAATGGGAAATCAGTTTGTTATTTTTTTACAGTCTGATTTCCCCACGGCTGTTACCTCGGAATGTTAAAATTGTATAGCTTGCTTTTTGTGCTAGGCAGTACTTTGGTAGGATTTAGGCCAGTTTTGTAAGACTACCTGAGCCTGAACTTTTATCACCTTCTCTACTTTGGCACACAAAGATTCATACATACTTTATCATGAGAGTTAGTTTCAAAGTGCTCCAGTGTGAGTGGTAAGCCAATTTGTTGCTCCCAGAGATTGTGAAGAATCCATAGCCTCCACTGTCAGAAGTGTGCAGGTCAAACAGCAGGCTCAAAGAGGACATTTGGAAATGGAGTCAGAGAAGGAGGTAACAAAGCACCATTTGCATGATGTCAGCACACTTATTCAGAAAGCAAGAGACTTGTATCTACCCTGCAGCCCAGAGTGCTTTTCTACCCCTGTAACCACCAGAGTATCAGCACATGAGAAGGATGAAACACAGATTTTGAAACCCTGAAACCAAAACCACCTATTACATAAGGAAGATAAAGAAACAATCTAGCTGGCTGAGCCAAGGAAGCATGGCCTTTTAAACTTAATTCCTGTGCAATGTCAACAGGCAAAGGTAATAGTATTTAAGATCCAGCACGAAACAGGAGTTGTTTTCACTGTCTTAAATACAGAATGTGGGGACTGGAATCAAATGATGCAGGGACTGGAACCAAGTTTCTCTGTCCTGCACCGTTTCCTTAACCGCCAGGCATCATGTCTCTACAAAAAGTAAAGCTTCTATTTGGCAGTGCCCTCCCCACTCTCATACATATAAAGCACCAATTAAGCTGTGTTTCTCTGAAAAGATAAAGTGGTAAGAAACGAGTGTGAAAGGGGGGGGAGTACTTTGACCATCCATTAAAGATACTTCCTTACTTTTTGAAAGAAAGGATTTACCCACCTAACCCAGATTTGAACTTAACAGGTAGGTAAAACTGTATTCTTTGTTGGTGTAAATTGCCACTGTTTTATTGAAGAATTTAATCTTTTTATTACTTTTGTTGAAATCAGGTATTTGATGACCTGATTATATTGGTTCATCTCCTTACAAAGTTGAATCTGTGAAATTCTAGCTCTCAGCAGGCCAGACCAAACACCAAGCTGTCTTAGTGCCTGTGCTTTTATCAATTAATGGTAATTTTGCCACAGACTTTAAAGGCAATATAGAGTGGAGCCCTGTTTCTGCATGTTGCAATCCTTTCCCCTAACTCTGGGGTCTCAGGTTGTAGATAGACATAAAAAAAGGAAGAAACAAGATTTAAAATATGTCAATTTTTCCCGTAGATTGTTTTAAACTGTTAACACTCAATTGCACTACTTCACTTAGGAACATATTATCTATGGTTTTTTTGTTAAACTTAAAACATCATTAAATTTCTCATTTCAGCAAACTTTGCTCTTATTTTTTTCTTTTCATTTACATCTAAACATTAAAATTCTGTCCAATCATTGACAACATAATCAGATATGAGATTTTTTTTCAGTTTTCTGATTCCACTGACCAGCAGAAGGATTTGGAAAGTATCAAATATAAAATAATGTAGTAATTAAATTCACTCCTTACTTCCTAGCAAATGGAGACAGAGAAACTTGCCCTGAGGGTTCTTGAAAATTTGCAGTTCCGTGTTTTTGAGCTGTATAAAGATCTTCAGCCATTAAATAACCAGCTCCTTCTCTCTACATTTGTATGAAAAGTAAAGGTCTTGTGTCTTACAAATGTAAAAATAATATATTAATTCAATTGAAGTGATGAGGGGATAAAACCAGTGAAAACAAATCCTTACCTTGTTTCCTTCAGCCTCCTACAATGAATCAATGACTTGGCATTGTGGTCTGATGACCCAGATAACTGAAATAGTTTAATCAATGTAACAACACAGATTGTGTTGAAAAATCTCCACACATCACAGATCCACGCAATTACTTTTGACACTTTAAATCTCTAACAGCTCAGCAACCTATAAAGTCAGATAATGGCTCTGCAGTACATTTTGCAGTGCTTGAACTGGTAACATATCTTCTGGTGGAACTGAAAGCCCAGTGTCTGTGGAGTGACTATGATCTTGTGTGTAAAAAGATTAGGCAAATTTTTAAGCACTTGTGTTGTCTAATTCCCTAATGGATTAGTGTTAGTTGGAGGGGGTGAAGGTGTCCATTAGGATTCTCAAGCCAGATACACTGTATATGTTTGTGTTCCCCCTCTGAAAGTAGAAAGCAAAATAGAGTCTTTCTTGCTTGGAAATAGGGAACGCATACTGACAAAAAACAAGAGCAACTGTGTTCTTGTCTGTTGGGAATTTTCTCCCAATCATCAACTCCTCTGGAAAATATGTTAGGGCAAAATGTCACTCATGGACACTGTGCTGTGGGACGAACCATTGTCCTTCCAGAAGTCTGGGACTGATTCTCCTGCTTGTCATCATTTCTCCATCGCCACATGACTGCAGCAAAAGAGTCAGTCCTGAGATGTAGTATGAGCAAAGTGGGGATGCTCCTCATGGTGGGAGTTCTGCGTCTCTGACAGTATGCTCCTCCTGGGCAAATGCCTGAATTATATTTGCTGAAAGGTGTCAATGGAGGAAAAAGCAATCATTTCCTTGCATCTTTCTGGTATTCTTGTGTAGTGGGTCTGGCTGAGCTGGTTTTCCACATAGCAGCCCTCATGGTGCAGTGCTTTGTGCTGGGAGCTAGAAGGGTGTTGAGAACACCCCTGTGTTGTGACTACTGCTGAGCAGTGCTCGCACAGCACCAAGGCTCTTCCCAACATTCCCCCACAGTGGGATGGGGTGGGCAAGATCTTGGGAGGGGACACAACCAGGACAGCTGANAAGTAGAGAATAAATCTTTGTTTTCCTTTGCTTCCGCACATGGATTTGCTTGGCTTTTGTTTCTGTTATTATTAAACTGCTTTTGTTCTTCATCTCATTTTCCTCCTCCTTTTTTTTTTGCTCTGCTGAGGAGGGAAAGGGGAAAAGGCGGGGGTGATAGAGTGGCTTGGTGGGCACCCGGTGCTCAGCCAAGGTTAACCCACCACATCTTGTATTGTGACAAGTCCTGTTTGGTACCTGGGGTTCTTGTGGGTCTTTTTCCCACTCTGACCTCAATGCGAGCTTTACTTGAGGAAGCCTTGAGTAACAATATGGAAAAGGGGAAGGGGAAGGGGAAGGCGAAAGGGAAAGGGAAAGGGAAAGGGAAAGGGAAAGGGAAAGGGAAAGGGAAAGGGAAAGGGAAAAGGAAAGGGAAAGGGAAAAGGAAAGGCAAAGAAAGAGACAGGGAGACAGAGAGGGAAAAAAGGAAAAAAAAAGAGAAAAGGGGCTGTATTCTGATAGTAATGTTAATGTTAAACAGTATTTTCTGTAGTGGTGCAAGCCACTGGGACACATCCTAACATTGCTCCAGAGGAACAAGGCATGCAGAATTTGTCTCACTGATGCTCCTCACAGAATAAAGTAGCCTGGGCATCAGGGTCACAGTGTGCTTTGGTTTTCATGGCTGCCTGAGAAGATTTGAGAAAAAAAAAAAACAAAAAGCAAATCCAGTAATACTTTATCCCTGTCTTGTTACCTTCCTGAGTTCAATCCTGCTGGGTATTTTGTGTTCTGATTCTTTTCCTTGAATACACCGATTCTTGTGTTCAGCTTTAAATATATGAGAAGTCCCAGCAGTTCAAGCTAAATGTGTGTTTAAATGTTGCAATAAAGCTATAGTGTTCTGCACTTCACAAGATAAAGACCCTTCAGAGGATCTTGAAATCTTTCTGAAGCATTACTTAATTGATCTTTGTGATATCTGTGCAACAAATGTAATATTGTTCCATTTCTTAGGACAGTAAGATGAGCTATGGATAGGTAAAAGACATGATGGTACATCTGGGGAAGAGTGAAGAATGGACTACCAATCTCACGATATACGTACTAAACAACATTAACCACGAAAATGCCATTATGCCTTCTTTCTGTAGCCCTGCAGATCAGTAAATACTATTTTGTCATTGTCAGTAACATACCACAGGCGGCAAATTAACTCTGCAAGACCTCAGGATGTGTTAGACTTTTGTTTCAACTTGGCCTTCCCTGTCTGAAGCTTTATTTAAGTTTCTTTAGCTGTAGCAGCAATTTCTAATGACCACGTAGCTATTGCGTAATTTATTTTGATTTTGCTTGTTTTTGTATAACTGTGCGATACAACCATATCACATAGATAGTGGTAAAAAGTATTTGTTCTGTGTAGCGCCAGCTACTTATAACCCTAGAATAATGATGTAGAGGTGTATGGTCATGGGATAATAGCAAAGTCCTCAAAAGTGAGGATACAGGCTGCGTTGCAGAAAACTACAGACAAAAGGAATGCAACATGGTGCTGAAAATCTGAATGCTATAAAGAACTTCCCAATAGTAATTAAAGAAATGTAGACCAGGGAGGAGGGAAAATCATTTTTAGGGGTAGCAATGAGTAGACAGAGCACATATTTTGTACAGATAAGGCACTTCACATACAGTAAGTTCACTATGAACATGGAGCAGCAAATCACAGAAGAAAAAAGCATGTGTAAAACACCACTGAAAATGTATAAAATGTAATGGTCTAGACTAGTAACAAGTCTTTGAGTAGGCTGCTAAGATTTCAATTACACTAATAAGACATTCCTGACTTTATACTATAAAGTATATTTCCTTTCGCCTACAACGTTTTGAATATAGTATTTCTATACTTCTGAATAGCATGAAATACATAGAGTCTATTAATTATGGCCTTGCTTTCAGGTTTTTTCTTTCAACAGGCAACCAAAGTAGCAATCA
>VZZY01021465.1:308182-420665 GCA_013400335.1 Eurystomus gularis | reverse complement strand
CTCAGCTCATGTAGAAGACCAAGTTTTTTTTTTTAAAAAGCAGCATATCTGAGTCACTTGGAAGATCTTGGCCTGCACACTGATCTACTTTTTCATCAGCCATCTATGCTATGTTCTTAAGGACCATACCATAAGTCTAAAGATTGCACTAAATACCAATCACCAACTGAAATTTGGGTGATCCTTTTGTTTATTTTCTTGAACTGAAACATTTGAATGAGATTGCTTAAAAGCTGTTGTAATGGAAGGAATAGAATCTTCCAAAATCTTGAGTAAATTACACAGAGAAATAATTTTGGAGTTCAGAACAAGAAATCAAAGCAGATACAGAATAGTAGTGGTTGGTTAGTTAAGTGCAACTGCAATATTCAGGCTGAGAATTCAGAGAGGTTCAAGTGTAGCTTTTCAAGGACAAATTCATCTACCTTGTCCTTGCCTAACCTTAGATCTTAAAAGTTTTTTGTTTTGGTTTGTTTTTTTTCTGGTAAATAACAAAACCCTCCAAAACAGGAAATACTTATATATTTAGTATCAGTGTGTTTGTAGTATTGTCTTTTGATTTAATTAGACTCATATCTCTTTGTCAACCAATGTCAGAAGTCAATCTCTACTCATTAGCATAGCAATAGGTTATCAGTTTAAAAATAAGACAGGAGGTCTGTACTGTTATCAAGATGAAACATCTTATTCCACACTTAACATGAGGTTGCATCTGTCAGTCTCTTATCCAACAAAATTTTTATTGCTGAAACACAGGGTGAGAGTCTCTGATAAATGGTCCACAGCTTTTCAGAAAGTCCTATGCTTATTGAAGAGATTATACTGGAAAATTAACAAATAGGTCTATCTTTTTCAGTGATTATATTTCTAAAGATAAACCACATTATAAAAAGTAATCTTATCCTTGGAAAAAAACCTAAAACAAGGCTCTTGTTTTTGAAGTGATGGTCATAAGTTTGATTTAATTTTATTGTAGAGATAAATGTAAATTGAGAAGTAACTGCTTGCAAAAAAATGTTAATTAAACCAAATATTTCTGCATAGTCAGCCTCTATGAAGAAGTATCTAATAATCCTAATGAAGTCCACATTAATTCATGAGCTACTTCAACTATGACAGAAGTGGAGAATCCCATAATACAGTCTAGAGCTACATTTCCTATCTTGTCCATCCTTTCTGTTCCAACCGTAATATACTATGATCAATTTTCATTCCATATAAATAAGTATGATTGACCTACTGCTTCAAGATAAGCTTCTTCTATGATTTTTTGAAGGCAAATATGTAATCCATTAAAGAATATAAACTCTATTTTTAAAACTACCTCCTATAGTGTTTAAATTCCAGCCCTCTAAATACTTTTTGGTATTTTCTAACTGACCTGCTCTCAGTATGGTTTACATGACTAGAATAAATACTAAATAAAATTAGCCAAGCAAAACATAAATATACGTGGAAATATGCAAGATGTATTATCTGCTAGTGCCTTCTAGAATGCCAATGTAGATACGACTTAAATATCTGAAAACAAGCACAATATACTAGAGAGAGAAGACTATCCTCTTGATCATCTACTCAGTTTGAGGTAGACATAATTTTTCAGGCCCAAACAGGAGTCTGCTACCATGTTTGGCCTCGATTGTCTCTAAGCAAGGGTATTTTATCCTAAAATTTAAAAATTCTTTTGTCTACCCATAAGGGATACTGGTTTTCTGAACAAATCTGAACAGTTTTACTCTTCCACAATCTGCACTTGCCTTCTTTCTCCATTGACAGTGCACTTGTCTTCAACTGTTCATATGTGTTGCATTCTGTCTTCACTGGTAAACTCACTGTTTATGCTCTCAAGAGTGGGGCATTCTTCCAAGTTTTATATTCTGTTCTTACTATACTGCTAAACACTATGGATTTCAGAAGTAATGTCTTGCTTGCTTTTAACAAAGGCTTATCTATGTATGTCCTTCATCATTCTTGTTCTCACTATCTTTACAGGATTTCTTGTGCCAGTGTAGCTTCTTGTTCTTCCATGACCCTCCAGTAAATCTGGCAACACTTTCACCAGCAGAAGGATGGAAGCCTTTGAGAAGCTCCATTGTTATTTCAAACACCAATGTGGTGTCATCTCTTGGCTTCTTGGATTTGCACTTTGACACACTAGAAATTAGAAGATTTATGGCTAGTTATTATGGTAGTCATAGAGTTCATACTAGCTAAATGGATGGAATTCTTAATTATATGCATGATATGGCTGAAATATTATCCTGCAATATCAATACAATGTTTATATTGCTAGTTAATCAGTATAATTTTAATTTTAAAGAATTGGTATGAATGTAAGTGAGAACAGGCGTCAATTCCCCAGTCACACACTACTGAGAATCACCTCACAGTGTGAAAGAACATGTTCTTATAATACAATACGACATATGTATTTCACACCCCTTACATTAGCATAAGAAGTAATATGCTCTAACTACAAAATGTTGATACAGGAAAGGTGTCAAAACATTGTGTGTTGAGACTCAAAACAACAGCAGGAATTTTTTTAGCAAGAATTTAGTCCTTGCTGAATCAGCACAACTGGTGAATCGATTCCTTTCCTAGGCCTTCAACACCTAATAATCATATTACAGTCAATTTTAATTCTCCACCTTCTGTAGGCTCAATTCAGTAAAAGAAAGCAATATAAGTTCACGATGATGAATATCTAATCTTTGTTAATCAAATTAAAGGGTAACAGTGATCATAATACTATTTAAAGAATAATAAAGCTAGTCTCCTACTCAGTTTTAGTTTATTATTCAGGCAAAAATTTCCAGATATTAAAGTCAACCTAAAGTTATTTCTCTTCTCTATAAAGACATAAATGTCAAAACTTCTATAACAACAGACTATAAAACTGCCTAACCAAAACTGGCAGTAACAGCTTCTCAGTATAAAATACAAGTGTAGTTAATCAAGCGAGTAAAGGTCATGTTTAAGGAAGCAGGGTAAGCAGCACTAGCAATAATTAACATTTTAGTCGACATAAATTTAACAATTAGGAAAAGACAATAAAGGTGCTCGACGTGTTTATCTTCAATCCCTTTCACTATGAGCAGAATCCATTTACTGGTTTTGTGGGTTATTAAAATCGAATATATTGAATCATGACATTATAGGGATAGAATTTTAAGAGCTATAGATGTTGAAAATGGGCAAGAAAACACTTTTCCTCTCGTATACCCTCTTGTTATGACATTTCCATAGCAATGAAAAGTAGCAGATATTTCAAACTCCTTTAAAAAAATGACGGCACTGGATTACGTTGTCAATTGTGGTAATACACCATACTGCCTCAGGACTAAAAAGTACTGGATGCAGTGTAACAAATAGAGGATTCTATTTTGAGATTTTCAAGTGCAGCATGTTGATAGAAAAAGATAAATATGTTGTGACAAAATATCCAGAACGGCGTAGATGATCAAAATGACAGATTCTAGCCGTGGTCACGATATTCTGACTCATGTTGTAAAGTTCAATCAGTCACACTGAGTCCAGTGCTCCTGGAGTAAGATGTCATTTCACAGAAGCAAAACATCACAAAATGCCTAATCCTGCCGTGGCAAATGGCCAGGCTTCAGACTGTACCTCTGGCATTAATTATTGCCACTATTGCAGCCAGGAAATGACCTTATCACCCCAGCTGGGACTGAGCAAGGATTAGATGTGTCACATTCTGAGGTCACAATTAGTGTGGTCATTAGCAGGGTAACACCTCAGGGAGTTGAGCTGGGTAATTTAGCATTACTGGAGAGAAGCACAAGGCTTCCTACTGTGGAATCACACTGTCTTGGACAGCATTACCCAACATTTTTTAGTAAGGTTGTATAATGACGATTTGCACTTCAAACTAATTTTCAAAATGCCCTAGTCCAAAGCCATCGCTTCTTTATAAATCTGTCTCCCTTCTATACTGATCACTGTGTTTCTCATTTCCAGTGGCATGGCAAAATCATACAGAGTCAGCTCATTATTAGATGTTATAGGAAAACATAACTAGATATGAAATTTTAATATTACCATATATATGTGATTAATTCTATATTCCTGTCTGCATAACTTTCCCGTACTTTAATAGGCATTTTTCACAGTTTGAACTGTGTCATGTCTTTGAAGGTTAAACTCAACCAGCATTCATCTGTCTCAAAGTCTAAGTGCACTCTTTAGTTTCTTTGAGTTTCCAGATACTTTTGTAAGTATCTTAGAAGTCTAGGAAATTTTATTCTGGGTACTTTGCCAGTTTAATAATCTCGAAGGAATTGTTTAACAACCTTGAAGTGAAATTATTCTGAGGTTTGAGTCTATCTTAAAAACATACACTTTGAAAAAAAGAGATTGAAAATAGTGAGTAATTTTCTTCTGTCTTGTAAAGCTACAGTTTGGACAATCATAGTGGAGTTACGACCTCCAAAGCAAGGGAAACTGACAGTTAATTTCACACACAAGACATTCCAAATTCCACACAGATGTCATGAGCTAATTAAGAACTTTAAACAAGAACTTTAAACACTATAGGAGATGAAGAGTTTTTTATATTAATGCCATCTTAATATCTAAATGTGTGATTATAAGGACACAAAGAGGCAGAAACTAGAACATCTAGCTCTATTCCCTAAACCACACACAGAGTAGAATATATTTTTTTTTCAACTCCTGTGACTGCCAAATGAAAGCACAGCTATCTACTTTGCTTTGTGATTAAAGTCCTGAAATCAGAAATTCTAGGTTGTAACACCTCAAACTTCCAGTACGCAAATCTAATGAAGAAAAAGATAGTATGGTGGGGCTCCAGCTTGTAAAAGTAGGAAAAGTATGCCTGATGTGATACTGTGTTTTCCAGAGCATTTTCTGCCTTACCTAGCTCTTCTTGATAAAATTCTTAGGCACTGTGTGATTAAAAAAAATAAAATTTCTTCTATCTTTGTCCTTGGTCACTGTACACTTTCTCAACTGTTTTTAAGAAAACAACACCTTTTCTCCCACACATGCACTCAATAAAAGCTTATAATGAAATACTAATGTAACACAACAAAATAAAAATGATATAATACTTAAAATTTTAACTATGTGTTAAGTAATAGCATTTACCCTTTAAAATACAGCAGAGTAAGTATTCATTTTCAAATAACAGGTTGTGTTTGCATTTGATCACCAGGTAAGAAATCCGAGATTATCCACCTATGAAAACCCCAGAAACAACATGAATTCATTGGGATTTAAAACAGGGGAAGGGAAACACTTAATGTTCAAAAATACTAGTAAAGTGGTCTACAACCAATAGTCTTGTATCTTGTATTCAGAGATAAGTTTTCACTTTGCAGGTAAACTTTTTTCTGTGAGAGTGTTTGGGGTTTTTTTTATTTCAAAGATTAATAATATGTTGGGAATTTGGAAAATTAATTTTGCAGTGAACAATAGTAATTAAGAAGGTGATGTGAACTGTCAAAAAATAAATTCTTCTAATTATTATATGATTATTACCAAGGTTTTGGAAAAGAGCATTTTAATGTCTAGGTTATTCTCCTTAAGAGACTGAGTTAAAATTCATTTATCTTCATCTTTTAAAGAGCTGAAGTGACAAAATGTCTTTATCTCTGTTCATTTTGTGAAATTATGACAAAGGCTAGAATTTTCTCATAGTCATGACTGAAATATATTAGTGGTCTCCTGTTAATATCACATATGGATATAGAGACCATGCATGTTTCAAACTTCAGCAATAATCTAACTATCAACCTGTATCAGTTTATTGCTTTATCACTGGCTCATAAATGGGTAATAATGAAATCTGAATGTGTGTTTAAATAAAGAGCTGAAGACTCATTTCAACTTTGAATGTTTTCTGAATTTTTTGAATTGCAGCAGGTTAGAACGTATCATAGTTATAGTCTGTGTTCCTATAACCACAAATAACTCAACCATCTAAAATTCCACTTTTTCAGAAGCAGGCGCTGCTGACAAGGCTGGCCTCACTTCCAGGATGATTTGGTCATGCAAAGGAACTTGCACGGAAAAATGTAGAGGTCTTCTAATACCGCAAGGAATCAGCATTACCATCTTTAAGTTTTGTATGTGTTCTATCAGTCTGCCCTATCAAGACCCCCATGTATGAAGGGTACTGTGACCATAGTGAAATATTTGTTGATAACACTATGGAGGGTTCCACCACATGCATCATCTGTGTTGATGTTCTTATTCATTTAGCAGGAGTTTTAAATGGTACTTGAAAATGATAAACAGTAATAGTTACTGCAGGCTGAAATGTATTATAGTTATCGTCTGTATTCCTATAACTACAACTAAGTAGAAAGGTTATTGCTAGTTGGGATGTTTTCTCCATCCTACAAATTCCCTCACCAAAATAGAACTAAAGCTGCACTGAAGAAGATATTTCAACATCCTTGCTGATTATATGGGAAACACTAGCTATATTTATTGCTGCTGACATACATTTAGGTGCATATTCATTTAAATTCTGTATTGCTATAACAAATATAATGTGTTTATGTTTTAACAAACACAATTATTTATATAACATGCTGTCCTGTTCTCCTCTGTCACAATATACCACTGATAAACTGGCAAACGGCCCAGGAGAAGGACATAGGCTTCCATCCTCTATCAGATTTATTTCCTCATACACAAGAATCTGCAGCCAGGGAAGGTCAGTCAAGGTGACTACATTCTACACAAAAACCAGAAGATTTAAATTTAAATAAACTTCATTAAAAACCTCGGTTCAGACCAGGATACAGTGACACAGAGTAACAGTAGACACAAGCTGACGTCTGGTGAGATTCTGATGACTAGAAGTTAATGTGTGGAGCCAACAACACACCATTTTACGTGGAGTGTTCTCAGTCCTGGAAACTACCTAGATGAAAAAAACTTATGCCTGGATATTGCAACTCTTAAACAATATCACTTCTATATATTATATATTGTGTTATATGGAGCTAAAAGATACTATGCTCAGTAGTCATTCTCTTTTCTAATGTTGGACTTTCCAGTAACTGATATACCTGCCAACGTTCCTTCCTCTTAGAAATCACACATCCAGCAGCTCCACCTTGTTCTTCTGGACTGAGAAATGAGACACTTTCAGACATTCCCTGATCCACTGCTTTCTCCTTCAGCCTCTGCTGACCTGGACAGGCAAGTCTCTCCAGATGATTCACAGGCCCCTAACGATATTGCTTTAGGCTCCCCAAGCATGACCTTCTTTACTCTCCATCTCTGCTGAAGAAAAACATGGAACATCATGACTTTCCTCTCCAGTCTTTCCCTGGCTCTTGAAAATGGTTTAATCTGAGTTCCTTTTGTTCAGGCATTGTATCAGTATATAGAACAGATCCCCTGTTCTACCAGCTTGCAGTCTAGCAGGAAGGACCACTTGGCTGGCCCTTCACAAGAAGCCCTATGCTCAACAACGGCTTTCCTTTCTTAGAGCTTAAAAATGTGCTTTAATTCTCTGCATTTAAATAATAGCTCTATTTTGGCATATAGTTTAGCCTTCAGATGCCTGTTACAATATACGCAACTGAAAAGCAGCAGATACTTCACTGCACAGACATGTTCAACCACCACTCCCATTATACTTTTCAGTGTTTTTCACACTATTGCCCTAAATCCTACATGACTCCAATGTTAATATCGTTGCAACGGTCACTGGTTTTCCAAATTTATTGCTATACATCACCAGTGCAGTTCATTCAGTATTGACACCAAACTTGTCAAGCAACTGGTTCAGTTCTGTGATCTTTCAATATATTCCTTGGTCCATGTCGGTAAATAATTTATAGAAAAGCATAATTTGTCTAATGGAAATTACTTACTTTGGAATGTAGATTCACACTGCTGACTCTTACATAACAAGAAAAAAATAAAATCAAGACTTTTTACTTTGAAACATTTCCAGTTGTAAAATCAGTGACAGGAAAACAATTCAGTAATTATGTATTAATAGGAATATATTTTCTATACTCTGTTTATATTATTATATATAGAAAGAAAATCTTTAGGAAAAAAAAGGAGGATTTTGCAGAAAAGAGAAGCTGATAATGATAATTTTTTCAGATAGTCTAAAAGGTGCAAATAAGTCAAGATAAAATTATGGCCCCAGTAAAATTGATGTGTGCTTTGTCATTGACTTCAGTATAATTGAGATTGAACCTACAGAATAAATAAAAGTTTTACATCAGCAGGTAGAATATTATGTCCTTAAAAGGAAGATTAAATTTTCATTTTATTTTATTCTATTTTATTTTGATATAAAGCACATAATACAGTCCAAAGCAATCCTGCCCCAAACATTTGCATGAGATTTTAGTCTCTGGTAGCAAGGGACTGCTGAAGAAGTGTCTCCAAAGACTCAAATTTCTGAAGAAATAAAGGTTGAAGGCTGCAGTTCCCATGCTAAGGAATGAATTTGTTCATGGGGATCTACAATAAAACAATTTAGGGTTTGAATTTGAGTTTGGAAATGAGGACATGCAACATAATTATATAGTATCATACAAGTTTACAGTTAACATAAATAAAAGCTTTGCTAAAAAAGAATATTCTATGGCTAAGAAAAGAGCAGAAAAGTTTAATAGCTGAGTAAGAAAGACTGAAATAAACTTTCATTCTATGTGTTTTCTGGGCCAGGGGAATACAGAAAGCCTCTTTGTTTTCTTAGAACATCATTATTGGAGCTTGCCTCCCCTCACGAAGAGGGAAATGTCTTTATCAATTCCCTACAGCTGAATTTGACTAATTCCAGCATTAGATAGCAAGAATCATTATTATTCAGGATTTATCAAACCCTCCACAGAAGCCAGCAGAGTTTTTCTGATGATGTATCAGTATATACCAACCCCACGTAAGATTGCTTAGTCAATCCCACTTGCTCATCATTGGAGCACTTGAAGAAGTCAAGCTTTTTGTTTGCATTGTGTATGCAGACCTAGTTCTCAAATCTGAAAAGCTCTTTGGATGCTATTCTCTCTTTCTGTCTATGATCTATGAGCTATTATTTTATTTTCTGAGCAGCAGGAAAGAACTAGCAAGACATTATGAAGAATTTTAGAAGGCAAACTTTGTAGTATATTGAGAAAAAAAAGAAAAAAGTGTCAAGTAAATGTCTTAATTTGAAATAAAATTCAGAAAGCATATAGCTCTGTCAGCTCAGTACTTTCTGAAACTGAAGTTTGTATGTTTGAAAATGCAAACAGAAAATGCTTGCGGTCAAGTTAATTCTGAGCTTCGATATAGCATAAATAGAATTTTAGGGGATTTGTATTTTTACACGGCCACTTTATAACTGCTGAACACATAACTGTTACCATGTAGATATAAATAGAGTAGACTAGAAGCTGTCAGAGAATTGCAGAGAAGATTCAGGGACTGTAGGAAGTCCATCCATATTGCCCCTCAGCCTATTAGTACAGGCTTCCAGCTGAGAAACACTAATTGACTGGCTGAGCAGTTCTAGTCTATCTCAAGATAAAATGTAATGGATTAGTTTAAGTCACCAAAAAGGGTGAAACTGGAAAACAGTGCCATTAAGAAGGTTGGGAAATGGGGTTTAAAATGTATGGGAATATCCTATCAATAGTCTCTGCTTATTCCAGGAGTTGCATCTTAAGTTTATCTGAACTAAACTGCCTTCCTGAGCTTCCCATCCTTCTTCCTATTTCTATCTTTCCATAAACAGGCAAACAAAATAAATATATCTGCATGCATTTGAGCATGGTGAGCATGGATAGGCAATCCAAACACCGAAAAAGAAAAAATTCTACAATATTCTGCAAATACGGAAAAACATATACACAAAAATTAAGTGTAAGAAAATTCTACAAGAGAATCACCATTGAAATAGCCTTATTTGAAAGTTTGCTACCCTGTACTACAACTAATGCATCTCAATATGTTTAACTTTTTTGATATACACAGAATTTGAAAAAAAAACCTAATAGTGACCCAAGATCTAAATACTAGACAATCTGAAAATGCTACAGAGCTACAGTTTCCAAACTACTCTGAAGGACTAAAAAAAATACACAAATAATTGTGGTTTTTTCTTCAATTAATTTCCAGTGGTCATTGTATTTGTTTAAATTAGCTTACTGGACAAAGCAGCCAGGTAAATTAGCAAAGAGTTGAGGAGTGGGAAAAATGACATACAGTTCCAGATAATGCTTAAGAGGTTCTTATCTTTATTAGGATGTCAACCATTAATTCTGCTTTATGTGTGCATGAAATAGAGAGGTAATGTCTCAAAATGGAGTTCCTCCTTTCTTTCAAAAAATTACCTTTTTACAAAGGCACTCACATGGCAATTCACTCCTCTTTTTTTTTACTGTAGCCAACTACCTATGAAATACTCCTGTAGGTCATCTCAGTTCATCCAACTGAAATTCTTTTTCAAAAGGAATAATTTGAACACTTACTGAGGTAGAAAAAAAGGATGTGCACACATCTGGCAATGTCCCTAAACCCTCTTAGTTTTCATATGCATGTGCAGTAGAACACGTACCCCTTCCTTCCCCATCTCCCCTCTCATGATGGTGTTTATTAGTTTTGTGGGGCTTTATGCATGGGACATTTTGAAATGTTAGATGGAGTGGCATAATAGAGTTAGCATCCTTTACATCTTCATTACTTTTAACAAAGATTTTGTGTTTTGTTACCTGAAAAGCAGATTATTTTCTGCTTTACTTTTTTTTTCCTAAGGGAAAAGAAAGATGTTTTCTAATACAATTATTGTATAAAAATTGAAACCTTATAGCTGGCTTTCAGGCTAGATAGAGGAAGCCTCAGGGAAGAAAAAAAATCCCCCAGAGCTGCATTGATTTCCTGCATCTTTGCCCTCAGTTCTCTTACATGACTACTTACATTCTTAAAGCACTTTAGGGATTTGCATAAAACCCCCAGCAGATTTCACAAATTCAAAGACAAAAAAAGATACAAAAAATTATACACACCATACTCCCTAAGTATTTCTACATACACACTTCATTGAAAGAATTCTGAATAACCTTAGAGAAGCCCCTCAAGATTTTCCATTCAAATTTCAGCTCAAACTCTGCTCATTATGGCTACAAAATATGACCAAATACATTTCCTTTGTGTTTTTCAATCATCCCTTAGGTAGCTAATAATGTCTTAGAATGAAATAAGATCACTTTCATTTACTGCTGCTACAAATAAAGGCAGAAGAGCAAGTTAAACCTTGAAAAAAAACCCCAACCTTTTGAAAAGATAAAGAAATTATAAGTAGGTTCAACTAAAACAGCAATAGTTCCCTACTGCAGAGTTTAGAGTTTTATCTGTTTCATTTTTAAGGTTTTGAGGTTCATTTTTTTTAAGTTTTAGCATTTGAAGCTAATTGAGAATTTCCTCTCAACCTCTCAATTGCTGTTTGAGAACAATAATTGAACATGACATCAATGAGAGAGCTAACTTATTTATACTCCTCTGAGATAATTTTAAACCAGAAACTGCTGCATAATGCTCTGGCTTGTAGTTTGCAGAAAACGGTTCTGACTGCATTTTCCTGTCAGGCGTGCGGTGTTCTGCAAGGGCGCACAGGAAAAGGAGAAGGGGATGCGGGGCAGGGCTCTTTTGGATCTCAACAGGATAACATGACAATAGATGGCATAAAGAGAGAATAAGAAGAGGAATACAGACAGGGAGGAAATCTATGTCCCTGCAAATGCTTTTGTGCAGCAATGGACAGACCCAAGATGGACAAACTCGCCACTGCAGGTGGGTTGGACCAGATGATTTATAAAGGTCCCTTCCCACCAAACGCATTCTATGATTTTCCCAGAGCGTGCTGCACAAATCCCATCCGTGCAGAGGTTCAGCTTCCTTCCCATACCACTGTGCTTTTTATCTCATGTGAATAACCAAAACTATGTATCTTCTTCTAACCGGCTGGAATGCTCTCTTTGTCATAACACCCAGCAGCGTGCAGTGAAGGCCGGAATGAGGTACTCCAGCACATTCCCTTACAGCAGCTGCTGATGCCAACACATGAGCTCTTCAGGCCCAATAGAGCAGACATGTCTTGCTCAGGGTCACTAACTCCTTGACTACAATGTCTTCTCCAAGGTTTCTAATACATATGGATTGAAACACTGCTTATTTTAAAAGCTGTTGCAAACCCTGAGGTTCAGCTAGTCTTTGTTATCTGTAGAATATCTGTACGTTAATTTGAAGTACACAGTTGTGTGATCTGCAGTAGGAAGTGCAAAAATATAAACCAACTAAACGATAGTTTGATGGTACAATTGCAATAGTCCTTTATGGGGAAAGAAAACCTTCAAGACACAAGAAGACCAGAATATTTAGCAGGTATATAAATACAAAAGAGGGTGCAGAAGAACTCTGAAAAGAACTCTGAGAAATTAATGTTGCGTTAAAATGCATGACATTCCAGAGCACTTACTCATAAGTATCATAATTCAAACACTATTAGCTGATCACAGCTTCAGCACTGGCTGAGACAACTGCAGATAAAATTTCAATCCGCAAGACAACAGCTAGAAGTCATGATGCAAGTTTTAAGAGATTAGAAGTCTTTTTATCTTCATTCTTTTTTTTTCCCTGTACAGTTATTGAAGTTGTTTGTGTATACAAATACAAATAAGTGCATTCCACTTTGTACCCATGCACTTGGTGTAAGTAGTCATTTTCTTATTTTCTAAATAGGCTTCTATGACATAACCAAGACCAAACAACAACAACAAGTCTTTCAAGATTTTTATAATAAACTTATTCTCTCTGTCCATTGCACAATTTTACAGCAACTTAACCGCTTTTCTGAAAAGGCCTCCAGAGGTACTGCTGAAGGTTTGTGGAGAAATCAGAGCTATTGCTCTGGAACTTGTATATCCTACCAAATTTATATGGTGTTTTCTCCTACCTATATAGGAAGTAGATAAACTCCCTTTTGTCATTAGGATTTTGAAAGATTCATACATTGCATCTCTTTGAAATAACTTTGTTTTGCATTGTATCACTGATAGCATTTATATGAGAAAAAATATTTAGACAAGGTTTGGTACATTTTTCAATTTTAGTTATGCATGACTTCCCAGCATAGACAGAGCCACTGGCATTTAAAATCAAGCCAAACCGCAACTCATTTTTTAATTTCTTTGGGGATTTTTGCCAAAAGAAAATATTCTCTGTTTCATAATGCTGGAGTATTATTTTTCTGAGTATACATTCAATAAATCAAGAATAAATGAACATTCAGAGAGTCTTCAGAAAATATTCATGGGCATTTATCACCTTTTTAAAATCACACATTTATTCTTGACAGTTCATGAATTAAAGGTTCATAAAGGTTTCATTAAGGGGTTCATGACCACTCATATACTTGAAATATCTCATTCTATTTTCATATTCTTGTATGAAATATGTATGAATAGACCTCATGGGGATGTGGCACCAGTTTAGTAGACAATAAAAGAAAGATTATTAGTGACAGTGGTCACATGGCTAATAGCACCTTATTTCAGAGTTAAAATATAATTATCCTTTAACACACAAGTGATGTCATTATGTGTCTTGGTTCTGACCTTCAGTGAGTACTGATGACATTTCTTAAAATGCTTAGAATGGTTTATTACACTGTGTCTTGGTAGTTCCTTGTCTTGCAACCAATTAAAATATCTAACCACATATTTTGTTTATGTCAAATACTAAAGTGTTTCTTTAAGCCTGCGCATCATGTTAGAGTTTGCACATAGCTAATAGGGAGGTTCAGAAAAAAAGACGAGGCTCAAAATGAAATCTATTATTCAACTTTACTAACTTTACTCATCTGGGAATTATCAAGCCATTCCATGCAGTTGAGGTCAATACAACTTCTTAAACTATTTCTAATTTATTCCACTTGGTAAAGGGCATAGATTAGTCCTTTAGAGCTGATCTACATTTAAAGCATCATGGCCCTCACTTTATTTAAAGGTTAAAGAGTTAGAAAAGACATGTTTTCTCAACATAGTGCAGGATTTTAGGAGGTTAAATTCCATTCCCAGCACCATTATGTCATTCCATTTCCAAATTGAAGTTAATTATTCTGTGATAGCACAAAATCCCCAACCTGATAGCCACCAGAAATGGCTTTCCATCACTACTTCTTCTTTCTTGCTAAACAAGATAGCAAACAGCATATTAACCAGTTGGGTTTTGCAGATTTTAAGGTACTGGGTTCAGAAATGTCCTTACCTGCCCACTAGAAACACGTCAAGAGACAAGGAGTCTGTCCAGCACCTCCACGTGAGAACAGTCTACATGAATCAGCTGCTCTTATCTCCATAGTCATCCACTGCTTCAACAGGTTTTGGCCACTATAATTTATCCAAGTGGACTCTCTTGCCTCCAGATTCTTTTTTGTTCAAGGTTTAAAGAATGTCCAATGGTGAGAAACAGCTATAAGCAAAAAAACATCACACTCATAAGCAAGCAACCATCGTATGCATTTGAAAACTGCTATCATTCTTGGCTGAACGCTTTGGTCCAGAAACCTTCTTGTGCCTGTGTTTTGAATCACAAGTTTCACTACCACAGCTTGTACTCTTTGGTCCCACGCCTAAAAAAGAAACAGGCCTCCCTCCCTTCTCCCACATCTTCCAGCCCCAACTTTTTTAACATCTCTTCTATCCTTTGTCACCTCTGCCCTTTTTTTCTTATTTGAGGAATGTCCATTCCCAACCAGCACTCTGCAAGCTGATTCTCCTGTGGCCAACTCTTTAGTGAAATAACTTCTTGCTGTGATTGTATAATACAAGATTAAAAGTTTCTCTTTGAGCTGTAATGGCTTAAAAAAGCCATCTTCTGATAAATATGCATTGAACATATTTTTAGTAGAATGAGTATACAAAGGCAGTTCACAAATAATCAGTGTTCATAAATTACTTTCACAATGTGTTAATCAAAGAGAGGAAACAGTCTCATAATCTTCATGCAGTCTTCCAGCAAGTTAACGATTTCCTCAGCAACGACCAAACTTGCATATAGATTACTTATATGATATTTTAGCAGATTATCTTTTCTCATTTCTGTGCTTCCTTATCCATCTACCTGCAAGTAAAGCAAACGCTTTGAGACCTGGCAGTCATTTTAACATAGCTAGCCAAGCTTTTAGGATTCATACTCAAGTGTTTTGAGTGTTTTAATTAATTTCTGTATGCTTTCATGTGACTAATGTGTAAATATTTTGATCCATAATGCCTGCATGAGGAAGGCACCAATGCATCATAGACATCTTAGAAAACAATAGTAAAGTTTGCTTACTTTAAATATCAGAATTATAATTTTGATGTTTTTAAATAGGAACTGAGTGCAGTATTCAGTTACATGTGAGAAATTTCCAGAACAGGTCCTTCAGGTAAAATAAATGTAAAATTAATTTTAAGAATAAAATAAGAATTAAAATGTATTTTAAATGATTTTTAATTTTTTTTTTTTTTTTAGTTTGTGCAGTAATATTCCTCCTATACTTTGTTTTAGGGTTACGTATTTCTGCACAGCACTTCTGACAGTATTTAACTGTTAATAATTTTCAACATACAGAACTCCAATAATTTAAACATGAGGGTCCAAACAGGGAGATACTAACGAAAAATAATTGCGTTATAGATTATATTAATATATTCTGGTGATCATTATCCTAATGCAATACAAGCAACAAACTTTAGCCTCCGTGCAACATGAGAGTACGATGTTATCTGAGTTTATTTGTTACGTTTACCTTCTAGAAGAGCTGCACTGGATTCCTAGGAAGAAACAAAACCTTCCTCCAATCAAATGTAATAATTCAGGCAGGTTTCCTTAGCGAGCTTGTCATATTTTCTGAGTTAGGGAAGTTAAGTCTTGTCAGTGAGAAAAGAAGGGGTTGAGTGAAACTCAGACTCACTTTGTCATAGAGTGTTCAGATGAAACAACTCAGCTCTGCTGCTGGAGCTTACCTTTTGCTTCTACTTTGAAGCCAGTGACAGAAGGGACAGGACTTCACAGCAACACCTGGGATCTCACCCAGAATGGTCTGAAATGCAGTCGGGTTTGGTATCAGGCAGCCTGAAAAGCCAAATTCTGGTGAAGTGGGAGCCTCCTCCAACAGACATAGCAGAAACTTAAGTGGGAGGTCAGCAGAGTCGTCAAGAATAAGGTCTGAGACGGCAGTGGGAGACCTTCCATATCTAGGGCAGCCTCCAATGGCACAGCACTGCCTAGTGATGCTATGCAAAGTTATTCTTAAATTGGTGGTCCAATTCATTTCTGCATGTTGCATTGCTGCCCTTTGTGCCATTTCCCAATGTGCAAGTTCTTCAAATGAGAATCCACTTTGTTAAATTTATATACAGTGCCCTATGTACATACATATCTATCCATCCAGTACTGCATAGACATGTGGTCAAGTGGGTAGACTAAAATTTCTCAGGACCTTTCTTTATAGGTGTATCAGCTTTGGAAATACATAGTGTTATTTTCTTACCTTAAAACAAGAGGAGAGAAAAATGAAAATACCAGCAATTATTAGTAGCAACCAAAACAGAATGCATTGTTACAAGCAATTAAAAAGCAAAGAAATAAAATAAAACTAGTGACATATTACTTACAGAACGAACTTTCTTCCCTTCACTGAGCTGATTTATGTCATGATCCTGAAATTGCAGTAGCTGGAGTTGTGGATCTTGTGCATGTCTCATGCTCTCAGCAAGACATTTTTGCTTTTACAGCTTAGGTCTCTTAAGGCTTTTCTAAAGGATTTAGATAGGTTTCATACTTCCTCTTCATCAGAATGCAAGTTGCTTCCCTCCAGTGGGGCTGTTTGGTGCACCAGGTACCAGGAACTGCATGCAAGTGATTGTTAAATAACCATTTATTACATCACCAAAAAATCGGGAATAATTCTTTCATTCTGGCTTCTTTAAGAAGATTCCCTTCCTAATAACCTCCATTAACTAGCGTTACTGATTCCATTTTCTGAACGGGTCGGGGAAACTGCTTTTGTTTGTTTTATTCATTGTATCAACAATACTACTTTCATGTACCTTATCTTCGCAGAGCAGAGTGGCTTCAGATGTGTATGTTCATAATTAATATTTCAGGGCAAATATCTGCACTCAAATCAACTCACTTATTTCTATAGAGTATGCATTTGCGTGGTACTCCTACACACTACTTTCAATGGGTAATATCATATTAGATTTCCTGTGGTAAGCTGAGATAGTCCAAATTCAGCTCTTTTAGTCTGAATGAAATGTGAACTCTGTAAAAATTATTTAAAATGTTAAAAGCATTACACAGAAGAGACTAAAATTAACCTATGGATGCAATGCTGAGATCAATATAACAATAAAGGACTTGTAGCTTAGAACAAAATAATGGGTTTGAAACAGAAAGCTATTTTTCCATTTCAGAGCTTTCTGAAGATTGAATCTATTTGTATCTTTGGTCACAGCTGAAATCCTTCTAAAATTCATTTCAGGAGGTATGAGGGTGTTCTGAAGCTTATCTCTGATTTTATAACTATTGGTGCAATCTGATTGGGTGTGATGACTCCTGATTACATGAGAACAAAAGAGCATCATTTTAAATAACTGATCTGGAAAGATGACAAGCCTACTTGCACCTTCGATTTCTTTGTGCAATACAAGTATCATGATAACAGCTGCTGCTTCTCTTCCGGTACTTTTGATTCCATCTCCTCTCAATGAGCATTAAAAGAAGGGAGAATGAGATAAGGAAGGACCATTCTAATTAAAATATGATGACTAGAGGAAGAAGTTATCTATTAATATTTTTGGCAAGTCAGAGGTGAAATTCTGTTTCTTTAAGAATATTTTCAAGAAGGATCGTTTTGCTCATTTAAATGCTCATACTTGAAGAATTTGACCAGCAGATTTGAGGGAATTTCCTGCATAATTAAATTGTGTAAATAGGATATTATTGCGGGTTTGGGAGTTTTCTTTGTTTTGGGAGAGGGGTTTGTTGGTTTGGGTTTTTTTCCCTTCTTCTCTCACCATTCATACCTAGAAAGCTACCCTGTTTGCTTGCTGCAGAGCACCAGGGCTTACTACAAAGGACGTGCCAGAATGAAGCTGGGATCAGCTGCCACTATTAAATGTGCTGTTTGGAATTTTTTCTTATCAGCTACTTCAGTTTGTCTACAGATTACCACATGCAAACAGTCAAAAAAAAAAAAAATTCTCTGAAAGGAAAGGAGGACAAATCATTAATTCAGCTTAGGCAGAAATGAAAACTCGTTCATTTACATTGCAGTCCTGTGCAAACACTATGGGTTACAGGAAGTTCAAAACAGGTGCATGAAAACTTGGTGAGCTACAGTAACTAGATCGTAAGTGTGAGCCTACAAGTGTTCTGAAATATTCCACCACTATTCCAGCAGTGGAACAGACATAAAATTGCCATATCTAGGATGTGGCTTTGGTTCACATACCTTCATTTCCAGTAGCAGTCTGAATATCTTGCTGAAAAGGTAAGCAATTCTGTTACTGTTATATGATGCATTTTGAAGATTTTTTTCTTTGAAATTATGAAAAATATTAGAAATTACTACTTCACAGGTTTTGTCATGTTTTTAAGGAAAATCTTGATTCAGGTAAGATAGAGTACAAGTATTCTGAGAATCAGAAGAAATTGCTGTGACTTATTACCTGCTGAAGCTTTAAAAATCCTAAGTTTTATTGTATGGCATGCCTTCACTTTAAAACTAAAGTATTCTCTTTGAATGAACTAGATTTCAAACTTTTCCTTACTTAGTCTTTATCAGAAAGAGATCAGGTGCAGAAATTCACTTGTATGAGAACTGAATCTGCTTTCTTCATATTCATATTCCATCTCAATTCTTTTTCCCAGAATATACTACCAAGCCTTACTGGTATAAACAATCACAGCAACAAATAATATCAAAGGTATAAAATTCAGCCTCAACTTCTTGTCCTCCCCCTTGGCCTTTATGGGATCACCATCTTCTGGTTTCTCATTTTTCTTCTCTATTTTGGAAAATTTTCCTTCAATATATTATATTACCTCAACAACCATTGGATAGTTTATATTCATAATGAATTCTTATAAAAAGTCTACATATAATTCAGTCAAGTGATCTTGAGATTGAACAGTGATGCAGAACAGTCCAAGCTAGAGCTGCCATGATTTGGGAAATGCTTACAGCAGTGCAGCACTGCGGAATGTGCCAGATCACATTGGGAAAGAATATAGATTATGGGATTCAGTGTCCAGGCCAATAACTTCAGCACACCAGAGTTTCATTGCATTTCCCTCCATTTTCAGTTCTGAAAAAGGCAATCATAGAGCCAATTGCTCTGCTGGTACAGACATGCACTAATTTATCTCATAATAAATCAAATGGCCGATTAATTTTGAGAGGGCTTCAAAATTTCAGATAATTTGCAGAGATACTACACTTCTGGAAAAAGCTGTCATAAAATACATGGTCAGATTCTGTTATAAAGGTCCAGAGTCCAATAATATTATGTTAACTATGCTTTGCTTTTCAAAGCATCTGATTGAGTTCAGTATGAACAAAGGGACATAAACGTGACCTATTCTTTCACAAGGTTAAAGATGGCACCTGTCAATAATCCTTGTCATGCAGTTTTAAAGCACCAGATGGATTTCTTGAACCCCACATACTTTGTTGTATAGTAATTATTTCTAACATGAATGACAACTACAGCCAGGAAAAGAAATGCCATAAGAGACAAGGTTCAACCTTAACAATCAAACTTTGTCCGTGATAAACCCAAATTCCCACTGTCGACAGTAAACTGGCAATTACTTAAAATGGCAAAACAAATGAATCTTGCTGGCAGATCACTTATTTTCATTTTTCCAGCTGCAGATAGTGCAATGTTTAAAAAGTAGTGTGGTATTGCCTAATTCGGTAATTATAGACTAGTTTCTGCCTAGACTTTTAATATAGTAGTTTATGTCACACATAAGCTGTTAGTCAAGAAGATTTTTCAGTTGCTACAACTAAGCTGAATTTACAGGAACAACCATCATCTTAAATGTATTTTACTCCTATCATACAATCCCACAGAAGATGGTGAAATACAGAACTGGTAACAGTGAGAGAAGGTATTTTTGATGCAAGTGTTGATGAAGCCAGTAATAAAAAAAAAATAATTTCCACTGTTTATCTCACGGTACAGAATTTAAATAAACATTTTATTTTGGACTTGAGAGAATTAGAGAATAACAGCTTAGAGGCAACAGGGTAAACAGTGTGCAAAAAGACTAGTGACATAGGAAGGTAACAGATGGATACCATTGAAAACATTTCATTCTGAAAGCTCTAACTCAGATGCTTTAATTCACAGAATCAACAAAAATATTTGAATGTTTAATTAGCTTAAACAGTCATCGGTTGTGGAGGATTTTTATACGTTTCGGTAGCTTACCTCTTTTTCCAAGTTAAGGGAAATTCACTTTAAGAGGTTACTTAGAAGTTTGGTCAGAAGGACACATATGAACCAATACTAAGATTTTACAAGGAACTAGTTGTTGGAAGGGGTATTAGAATAATTTTTAAAAGCTTTTATATAAACTTCATGTAAATTTAGTTCTAACAGATTTTGAAAGTCAGTTTAGAGAAGTACCTTTTTTTTGTCTTATAAAATTTCTCTTAAAGGAGCATAACACAGTGATTTTTCCAAGATTTCCTAGATGTGGTGGTCGTGGGTTAACCTCAGCTGGCAACTAACCACCAGCAACCACTGCTCCCCCTGCCATCCCCCCGTGCTGTGGGAGGGGAATCAGAAGGAAAAAAGGTGAAAAACCCATGGACTGAGATAAGGACAGTTTCATAGAACAACTCCAAGAAGAGAAACAAGGGCATGTCCTTGGAGAGCGGGCGTGACGTCATCACATCTCAAAGTATCCCATTGGATGGTTCGGTTGTGGTTTGTGAGTTGATTTCATGTGATTTAAGCTGCTTTTAATATTAATAATATTAGAAAACATAATCTCTATATTGGCAATCTCATAAAGGAGTAGTTGGCCTTACTAGGTGTCTATTTTAGCATAAAAAAATTACACTGTCTTTTCTGCAAGTGGAAAACTTTTGAAGCACTAGGCATAATTTTAATTTTCCCCATTTCATCAAAATTATTCTTAAAATAGATAGCAATCTCTCATTTACTGAAACACACTTCTGGTGAAAAAGAGCTTAATAAATACCAGTATTTTCAACTCTATTTTTAAGGAACTTCTAAAACCATCATCTTAATAGAAAATCTCCTTCTCTGTCATTATCATTTATCATTAAACTTATTTTTCAATTCCTCATCCTTACTTTTATTTAAATTTATTACTATTTACCATAACTGTAGTTTGTGCATCTTCCCTGAAGTTCCTAGCAGTCTGGGGAGGTTATTGCTTCCCCATCTTGCCTTCTCTTGTCTTAGTAACAGAATAGCACATATGCACATAAATGGTGGAGAGATACCAGGGACAAGTGTCTCTTGGTGATCAGATTGTCCAATGTGACATGGCACAGATTAGTGAAGAGCTCCTTGATCAGGCTGTGAAAGCAACACAAGATGTTTCTTTCTGGGGCTAAATCTTATTGTATAGATGGACCTTGCACACTTCTTCACATTGGAGCTGAGAATTGAGCTGTTAGGAACCAGCTCCAATAGTTTTTGGGTGCTATTCTTTACCTTTTTAAAATTTTAATTACATATTTAATACATAGCAAAAATAACTTTGTTTCTTTCTTAATAATTCTTTTGAATATCTTTTTTTTTTTTTCTATAGGAGTATCTATTGATTTCAACACATTATTAACAGGGCTGAATAAAATTCAAACAGTAGTGTTTAAGCAGATAGCATTAATCACTTCTTGTTTACAGAATTTTCAGACACAAAGTCTATACTTTCTGGAGTGTCCTTAAGGAAGGAACAACATAATGGGAGAATGGTGATTTGTTGAGGTTTTAGTTTGATTTTTCTTCTGGGTTCCTTTTCAAGCTGCTCTGGGCAAAGTCTGGTTATCAACAGTGAAGAAGTAATAGCTTTAAAGAAGCCTGCAGATACCTAAAGTAGCAGAGCACAAATTTAACAGGAATGAAGTATTACACATAGAAGAAAATTATTAATCCCAAATCATTCTAGAATTTATCTTACCTAAATTTCTTCTTCAGGCTACCATATCTCCTTTTCAAGGGCACAAGGCTAATACTGAGAAACAGAAAGAAATCCATTACAAGACAGTATCGATAAAGTATTGTTCCTTAAAATCTCACAGCAGCAACTGTTTTACCAAAAGGAATTTGATCTTGTGTCTTCAATTTAATTCACAAGGTATCTTCCATTTAGATTTTCTTCCATCACAAACCCTGTCTACTAAACAGTTCCTTTAAGAAGCATCATCTTAGTTACAATAAGCAGCTTCCTCTCTTCTCAGGATCGTCCTATTTCCCTGTTTATCCCAAAGCTTTTACTACATTGAGAGGGATTTCTGGCACTTTACTGCCAGTAGAAGGAACAGTCTGCTTTGGGGATTTCCTCAGGTGTGGAGGATTCAGGATATGTTGACTGGGAGAAAATGAGTGATGTAATATACTGGAAAATACTTGCAATATTACAGAAGTATTGCTTCAATGTGTTTGCCATCTGCTGTTCAGAACACTGGATTTTTTAAGACCCTGTCTTGCTTCAAAACATAATAAAGAAGAAATGCAGCTTCAACCAAAAATTTGCAGCAGCACAACAAACGCTGAAGCATTGCAGATGGGATAAAAATTTTAATCCAAAACCACTCTAGAATTTGAGCTGAGGAACATGAAGTCAGCACAGAAATACTGTGCATGACGTTGACATGACCAGCAGTGTTGCACTGCTTGCACATACGCTCAGTTTTGTGTGAGAGACTAATTCTGCTGAACACAACTCCTTTTCACTGTCTCTCATGCTCTTCCATAAAAACAATTTCCTAAGAGGAAATGTGAGCGTTGTATATGAAGATAGTTCTTTTCATAGCTCTCTATCTAGTTTCACCTGTTGCATTCTCTTTTCTTCTGCTTACTGAAAAAATGATAGGGAGTTTTAGTTTTACATCTTTCAAGCAGGCCTTTCTCATTGCTTGTCTATAACCCGACCAACCGGATTGTCATGCAGATCACCATTCTGCAGACCAGAATATCTTCCAGCAGAAAGCAAGGTGCTAGAAAGGATGCTGTGTTCCCAGGTTCATTTTGGCATGCATTGAGAGGCATGTTCAGAGCACGCAATCCAACCTACAAGGTGAAAACGCCCTTTGATCCTTCAGTAGAACTGTAGCTGTAACAAATCACCGGCATTTGTCAGCTGAGTGTGTTTTGGAAAAAAGCGAATGCATCTGATGGGAAATCTTATTTCGTTATATCCAGCAATACAAAAAAGGTTGAAAAATAACTGCAAGCATACCCCATCTTGAATGAGGGAAAAATGACTACAGAATAAATTTTAAATCTGAAGCTAAAGTCAGGAAAAGTCAGAAGTAATTCTGAGATTTTAAGTGTGCTTTAAAATACCTTTGATTCATAACTGAACGTTAAGGCATGAAAAGGAGGAGAATGAGTGTTTCCCAAAGCCAATACCTAATATGGAAGGCTAGGAAGTGATAGTTAAAGAAGCAATGTTCATCAGAGTCATTTCCTGCAGAGTAGTGAAGCAGCTGAAAACAAACTGTTTTCTCGTCTCTCCACCAAGCTGTTATTGGCTTCTGTGAGGTAGGAAGCTGTTAGCTTGCTTGGCACGTTCTTCTCCCACATCTCATGTGACTTCATTCCTGTTGACACTAAGACAAGAAGCAGTGAAAGCCTCCCATCGTCAAGTATCTAGTGATGAAGGACTGGAATTTTGGCCGCCCCCTCTTCAAATGTTGTGCATTGATGGTGTTACATTCTGACATTTCCTTGAAGTTTGTAAACATGAATCTGCAGTGCTAAATATGGTGCAGCACTGCCACCTGGACGGCAGTGAGGGATCTCAAGCCAAGAATCCATTGCCATTCTCTAAAAAGGACAGAGAGAAGATAAAATGTGATGCTTCTGTATCTATATGGAAGCCCAGTGAAGATCTTAATATTCCCACAAAAGTTATTCTGTTTGTATCGTTAAATTTAAAAACAAAATTCTATAAACTGTCTTTAAAACAAAGTCTGTGCTATTTTTCTATAATTTACTTGGCATTTCAGTGCATTTAGGAAAGGAAAATGGACCATGATCACCAGTGTTAACATCCAATGTGAACATCTGCATCTTATTGCTGCCAGCAGTAAAAAGTTGCCAGCCCAAATAGCTGTAATAGCCAACTCGAGAACACAAAAAAGCCTCTTGCCTGGTAGATACACAGAAATTTCTTCAAACCTCTGGGCTTCCTCACTACCAAACAGTAGGAAGCCAACTTGAACAAGTGATGCCTTGCTGCTGTCCCAGATATCCCCAATTCCTGTGCCCTGAAATTGCTCCAGCTTGGCAAAATAGCGTAGCTACACTCACCCTCTTTCATCTGTCCCTCTAGAAAGTAGGCCATTCATTTTCTCTCCTACTATTGGAGGTCTGGAAAATTACTGGTCACCCCAACAGCATTCTTCAAGTATATGAACAAAACTGTAAGAAGACTGATCGTTTACAGAGTACTGGAATTACTACCTAATTTTTTCACAGGAATAAAGCCCTTTTCAGAAGTAAAAAGAGACAAAAAAATTATACTTCATGTGGAAGCAGAAAAAAGGAAGAAAAACGCATGTAACAGGCATTGAAATTTATGCTATCAATAGTGATTGTACCCGGGAGCATCACAAATATATGTATATAAGTATGTATTTATAGAATTATATACATACATACTCATGTATCGCTACATACATGTGTAGCTCAAGCTATTTTGTTTCCCTATAATAGTAACAGTCTTTTTTTCCTCATATTTGTCAACATTGACATACAAACCATTCTATCTGCTTGTGAAAATTCTGATGTTGTCTCAGAATTCCTCCTCTCTTTTTCTACTTTCTGCTGAATACATCTTTTCAGTACATACAGTATTCTAAGACAGTAAACTTCCAAGATAAGCAGTAAGTGAATATTATCAAAAGTAAAAAGGAATCCTGAAATAAATTTCGCGTGACGTTAACACCATAGAAGAAACTCTTAAGAAAAATTCACTGCAGCCAAAACTGAATAGACAAGTAACACACTAACAAACCCCAGAAAATGGAAGTCATGCACACATTGAAATGAAAGCACTACCCACGCATAGCACGAACACTTAGAAACTAAAGTGAAAGCAATAGGTAAGTGAATGCCATTTGCAAACAGAGACTCCTCTGATGAAGAAACAAACCAAATGATGGCAAACTTTTAAACTCAAGATTGAGTCAAATAGCATGATGATGCATAAGAATTATGATAACCAAAATCACATGGATTCTAAGTAGGTATCACTGCGTTTGACCTAAGCTGTCAACTGTCCTGAACATCAGTGGCCTTTTCCAAATAATTTGCAGGTCCAATTTTTTCCACATTTCCAAAGAAAAAAAAAAAACAAAAAAAATCAATGGAATACATGAGTAAATACACAAAAGTTTTCAAGAGAAAACTCACAGTAAATCAACAAAATGTGCTCTGAGTCTCTCTGTGCTCTTGCCACTGTTGTTCTTGCCATTAATTTTACACTAAAGTTCTGACTGACCTCTTTCGTCATATCTAAATTAAAATATTTTCTCTTCAGGAGTCCAGCTCTCCATGTAAAGCAAGATTTGAACATATTAACATATTTAGTAAATAACAACTTTTGCTACCCATTCTTTCTCCAGCAAATCAAAGTGAATTCAACAAGCATTCAAGGTTTGACTTACAGTTTCTCATAGCCGCTGTTTTCCCCCAGATTAGTCTCTATCCCTTTCACCTTCCATGGTTCCTAACAGAAACATTTCTATCTCCCTTGTTCTTTCGCTCTCACAGCTCATTAATGCATTTTGCATCTGTCTACCATTGCAGAAAGTAATGACAATGTTGCATGGATATTTTGGTGCATGTGGAAGAGGTGAAAAATGAAAGAGAAGTCACTGGGGAAAAGAAAAAGTTTCTAATGGCTGCATTGTACCTAGGAAATGGCTGTGAGGTTTAATACGATTGTCAGATTAATTCCCAGGGTTATAGATACAGTTGAGTATAATTGATGTAGACATATAATACATGGCAAATAAATTATTAGCAGTCTGTTTTTCATTTTTAAAAAGAAAGAAAACCAGTAAAGCTAACAGCTATGATACATTTTTTAAAGGTTTGTTGTGAAATGAATTCTGGATTATCAGGCTTACTTTGCTAGAGTGGCAAAAATCAATTCAGTTGCTGTAAAGGCAGATTTATGAAGTGGCTCAGATGGCAATCTGTAAAGTGTTGAAAATCACAGCATAAAAATATCATGACAAACAACAGAAGAGTGGAGAGGATTTGCTAAGTCATCAGCTCCAAACTCTTGCTATAAAAGGAAACTGTCATATGATCCTTCCCATAAATGCATCAAGCTTCAGTTTAAACCAAGTTGTATTTTTGCCTCCACTGCTCTTTTTAGAAAACTGTTCCAGAAGCTCACTCTTCTCTAGGATAGGTATCTTCCACTGAATTAATATCTGCTCAGCTTACGCTCATCAGTTCTGGTGCCAGTGTTACCTTTTGCTTAAATATTAACTCTTCAGCATTTACTTCCTACAATATTCACAGGGAATAGTTCTATTACTTCTAAGGTTTGCTTTTCAAAAATATTTCCATTTTCTTTTGTAAAGTAGGTTGACCATGCATGCTCATTCTCTAGGAGACTGGTTCTTCATCCATTCCTATTTGAACTCTGTGCCCCATGATATTAAGAAAATAGTTTATTGACTTAAAAATTGAGAACAAAGTAAGAAATAGAAGACAGCTTTTCTGGTTGTTGCCTTTGCTATCATATTATAGACTTTCACTTGTCGTAAAACTGAATAATTAATATGCACTGGCCAAAGCTGCTTATAAGTAGACTTCAGTTCTGAACGCATCTATTCATATACGCACTACATTTTGCTTATAGACACAGATTTTTCAGATAATTAGATTCATTTTATAATAGACCAGATGGCAGAGCTTCTAAAAATCTATTGGCTTTTTCTCCACTATCTTGCTTTTCAACTTATTTCTGTGATGAATTGCAAGAAAACAATTAACTTGATTTATATGTGACTGTATATACACACGTGACTGTTGAGGGAAATTAACTGCTCTTGGAACACTGGACACAATCAGTGTTATTAAAAATTGCTTTTCCTCAGAGAAATCTTAGGAAGTGCTTTGATATTCAGGAAGTAAGGAAATTATAAATAGGTTGTTGGGAGAGTGCACTTAAATGTTTTGTAAATATAAAGTTATCAGCTACAAGTTGGGTCCTCAGAGGTCAATAATTCACATACAGTGCAAAAAACCCCACAGGAACAGAAGCTTTTGCCATATATACACTCAATTCTTCCTTTTTTCGTGTGTGTGTGCAGGCATTCTTTCAATTCCAGAATGCAGATGACATTTAACCATAGCAAACTGTGATTGTTAAACCGTGCACACTGAAAAGCTATTGATGGCTGATGTACATCTATCAATAAGTTTTTGGACTGCTTTGCCTTCAAACAACAGAGAGACTGCACTGCTCCAAGCAGAATGCTGAAGAGGAATAAAGTGTCACAGTCCTATGGAATCACAGGCATTAAGTTTTATACACATTTATTATGGAAGGAAGACACGGTAAGCCAATGCAGCCTGGAGGTAGAGACTGCATGACTCGTTAGACATCCTCATATTTAGTTGAGTAAGTCTAGTTATTTTAGTTATTTCCTTACCCTTGAGAATACCATTAGGCCAAGTTTCAGGTAAATAAAGCTATTGATATGCATACCTTGTTTCACAAAAAGCTATATAAATTTATTTTGTTGCCTTGTATCTCCAGATGCTTTTTTAATGCTCAGTGAGTAGGCAAATTCCAGTGAAAATGGGAAAGAGGAACAAACAAACTGACAGCACAAAACTATTTTGCCTTGTAAATCAGCTCAATAGAAGGAAAAACAAAAAAGATGGAAGGATCAGTAGACTGGAACCAGTCACTGACAGATCAGTTCAACTGCTAGAATAAAATTGCTTGCCCTAAGTGCAAGGGTCTGAAGCTACCCTGAAGCTCTGATCTCTCATACACAGCAAACCACTAATTAGAGAAACATTAAAACAACTCGATGTCATCTTTTGACTTACCAGGTTTTTGTTCTGTTTGCCTCTGCTCCAGAAATTCCATGTTCTCTCCATGTTGAATGGGGAGTCCTCAATCTACAGTGACTTCTATGATGGCTACAGATTCGCACTTGTGGTTAGGTCCTTGAAGAAAGAGGGTAATTGTGATGGCGGGGCAAAAAAACCCAAACCAGCAAGTGGGAAAAGAAACCTCAAACCCCAGAACAAGTGATGATATGATGAGATGAGATGATGGTGTAGCTCTGGTGTCTGGAGGAGAGGCTGTACAGGCAAGGGTGGTGAAGAGGCAATCTGCTTAGGGTTGCTGTGTGCTTTGGAAATCTTTCTTGTGTTTCAACTGATTTGAGATAAAATTCACTTTTGACCCTTGATGTGTTAAATTTAACTGAATCTAAAACTTAGTGAGGTTTGAATAGAAAGTGCCACAGCCTTTTTGCCTCTTCTTGAAATGAGCTAAGAAAAGGCACTGAGATTGCTAATCCTCTGAGACGGGAAATCTTAGGTAAATAGTATCTCCACATTAACATAAGTCTTCATGTTTATGAAGAAATACAAGCTCTAAAAGCCAAAAGATGAACAAGAATAAGTTTTTGATTATATGTTCATGGGTTTTTCCTAGTTAAACCTGACAATACTGTTCTGGTTTCCTGTTCTGAGTAGCTTTTAAACTCCTAGATTACTTTACTACCTTGATGTGATTTCTTTGTCAAGTAGCCCAGGAGTAAATAAATATATGACATGCCCCAAGCTGACAAATCAAGATACAGCTTTTAAAAGCAGTTGTTAAAGCAGACCGGTAATATTTGCCTTTTCTCTAAACTGTATGTTGCTTTTTTTTAAGAGAAGCAAAAGATTTTGGTGTCTATTATCAAACTAATCTCACTTTCATTTCCTTTCATTGTGTTATTTTTTATTTTACTATACAAAGAACTTGCCAATCTGATGAGCAGTTCTCCATTTTAACTCTGAATAAATCAGCATGTAAGTAGCTATTTTTGTCAAATGCGGCTTCCATCAGCTCGTACATATTCAAATGTTTTGAGCTAGTGTTAATTATTTCAACCCATCCATTTTTCCTTCCTCTTTTATTCTTTGGAAAAATAGCTGACTACTTTCTCCAACTCTAAACAAGGACGAGACAAAGCTTAATATTAAAGCATTTTATGCTACTGGAACACAATCTTTGTCTTGAAGGCATAATGACTTGTAGCACGCACAGTCTTTCTGGTAAGAAAGAAATAACAATAAAAAAAAGAGCAGCCTCTAAGGTGCTAAATTAGCTGCTCAAGAGAGCTCATGGTGTTCTAAGAAAAAAAAAAAGAAATGTACAGAAGTTTGGCAATCTTCAGTAGATCGGTAACTGCAATAAATTGCATAGATATCCTTGGAGGCAAATGAAAATGGCAGCAACTTTAGAAAGTAACTTATATCATCCTAAGCAGGTAGGAATTAGGAGCCTAACAAGGTGGTGAGAAAATCTATCTTAAGGGTATACCAACAGAAATTAAAGACGAGAGTTTCTTTTCCTTGAAAACAAAATAGAAGGTACTGAATTCCTTATTGGTATGATACTAGAAGAGGAAGAAAGACTTTTCTGTTTTTCTCCACTAGGTAAATAATTTAATTGATAAACTCAATTTAAGTCAAGATCTCAGATTCTATTAGTCCATCTTGTCTAACTTAAGTTTGCCCTGATCTTGTTAAGAAAGTTATGCATGTGCTGTACAATCCGTTTCTGAAGATATCTTTCTACATTTCACAGGAACGCAGATTAAGGCAGAACGTGAACCTAAAACATTCCAGCTACACTTACATAACTCCAGGTGTGGCTTCAAAACAAAGACCCACCCAGGAAAAGAAACAGAAATAATTCCCTGTACTTGAATCTTACTCTGCTTCTGAACGACTATGAATTAATAGTTGCAGGCATGAACATCTTAGTAGGTAATCAGAGGTGAAGTGAAAATATATTCTTCCTATTGAGAGAACTCAACAGAATATCTTTTTCTTAGGCTGAACAATTATTTCTATAGTTTTGATGGAGTGAAGACAAAAAGTATGATTTTATGTTTGCAAGAGCAAAAGAGAATCTAATTTAGAAAGGCTATGGAGAATCAACAACAAGAAACAGGTGGCAGCCAGTCCCAAGGGAACGCAGAGTATCACTGTTGTGCAATGGCGTCCTGAACAAAAAGAGACAGAGAGAGGGGGCTTGGAAACAGAGAATACAGAATTTTTTAACAGAGAAGTCAATTTTACTGTGGATCTGCCTCCACACTGACTATTCATTAAAAATAAAAATAAACTCCCTTTCCATGCACTATACTTTTCCTGTCCCATACTCTACATTGTTATACATTCTTTCATTGTATTTCACTGACAAAGAAAAACATTCCTGTTATCTTCCAAAACATTAGATAAATTTAGACCTATTAAACACAATGATTCTTCTTTTTGCAGTATGAATCATTTCATCTTTAAGATATTCCTGAGACAAATTATTTTAAAATTGGACATTTTCTGCTTGCCAGTCATGTTACCAAAAATAAAAGCTTGTTCCTAACTTGCTTTAGAAAATATCTTTTAAAAAAAATGAATATACATTTAGAAATACAACTCCTATATAAAATATTCACCTATTTTTGGTCTGAAGTATGATTACTGTTTTCCATTTGCATCCGACAAATCAAATATTTGAGCTGACCATGTTCTAGTTTACCTCATAAGCCAGAGTCTTCCATGCATGCAAAAAATTAATTGCCTTTGCTAATCTAAAATAATCCTCAGTAACTTAATATCTTCCTTATGATAATAAAATTTACTGAATTTCCTTGCTGAAATAAAATTCATGTAATATTGTGCTTTCCTTTGTGACAGAAATGTTTGAATCAAAATGTTTTTCAAATGGTTGGTTATCAGTCATTTCAGTGGCATATACCAATCTAAAGACATGTCTCTCTCCTCTTTTACATTCTAACTCCTCCCTAATACACTCAAACTTTTGTTTGCTATGCCCTGAATTTCTTAACTGGAAATTAAACTACATAAATTCCATCAACAGTCTTGGTAGGAATATGGTACACAATTCACATCTTGGTGTAAATCTTTTTTTAGCGTCCACCATTTTATGCTTATGAAGCATAAATGTTTCCTTCTTTAGAAAGAAGGCACTTGCAAAGACAAGCTATTTCATTTTGATAATAGTTTTTTTATTGTAATCTTTATAGAACCTTTTAATATTTAAAATAAACTATGATCACAACAGTCCTTTGAATATTTATTGGAGTCTCCAGACAAAGGATAAATTAAGTGCCATCTCAAGCTCCTTTACATCTCTCCAAATAGCAGATGCTGCAGTTATAAACAAATTCCTGAACCTTCAGTTTTGCAACTTACCACGTTGGCAAAGTTTTACTGTATTTGTAAAGACTTCAACATAATACAAAATGAAAATCTGAGCTTGAATACAGCTCTTATTTTGGACACAATAACAAGAAATATGCAGGACAATCACCACAGAAACTCTAAGATATTTGCGTGGAACACGTACCAAGGTACCGTACTCCTCCTGAATAATACTAAGGAACGCTGATGCTGCCAGGCTAAAAGAAAGGCACACTTTGGCAATCTAACACTTGCAACTATAACTCTTAATATATATTAATCTGGATTGGTTTCACACAGAGACAAGAATGTTTGCATGAACAAATGCATATCCCTGTAGCAAAACGATTACTGTGTATACGTACAAAATATGTATCCAAGACCTGTAGCCAGTTAGTAAATGTGTGCTCTAACGTGTGAACGCATGCTGAATACGAGGGAGGTTGTGGTTAATAGTCTGAAATCAAGCTGCTAACTGGATAGGATATGCTGCCTTTTGTCCAGCCAGCTGTACACTGGTGTTTTGCTGCTTGTCAGACTATATGAATTAAAATTCCACAAGTGACACTTCTGACACCAAGATGAGAGCCAGCTAGAGAGCTGAGCAAGCCCTGGCTGGCAGGAGGGGAAAACCTGGAAGGAAAAGCCAAAATTTCAGCAGCATGATTTGGAGTGGGGTGTTTCAAATACTTTCTTTTGTGGATTTCTTTTGCTACTAGGTCATGAAGGAGTTGGAGCGAGCATTGCATTAAAGAACGGAATTGTGTCAAGAACAATGGTTCCCTGGGGGAATGCTAACCAAAGGATCTCCCTCCCTAGGGACTCCTTAGCAATGCAAGACTCTCTGGGTGGAAAAAAATTAAAAGAATAGATTTCAGTAAAAAATAAGAAAAGGAAAAGCAATAAATTCCATGTGGCAGGGGCTGACAGTAGGAAAAAAAGCAAGATGGAATAAAAATTGCATACAGTGAATTGCATTCTCAAATGAGGCACTTTTAAAAACAGGTGGAAAGAGACCAGAGACTGTACAGAAAGAAGACCAAAGCAATTGTTGTTCAAGTAAAAAAATTAAAAATGAAAATAGAAATGAAAGTCGGAGAATCAGCGTACCTTGAAGAGACAATAAAATTGGAAGCGCATAGAAGATGACAAAGATATTCCTGTTCCTCTTCAGTCATCATTAGCAGAGTACCCAAACTGCAACCATGGGCATAGCCCACTCTAGCTATCACAAAAGTGTGGACAGAGAATAATATCTTATTAAATAATGATGTGGCAGAGCTTCCTGTGGCCATAGGTCAGCAATGGAAGCTTTAAAACAGGGGTAATGCAAAAATCCCCAAAGCAACCAAGACTGATTTGGTCATTCTTTGGTAAGGAGAAAGACAGTAGAAACACTTAAAAAACTTTGTAGTGTTTTGAGGTAGTTAGTAAAAGGAGAAGACTGAAGTGTAATGGGAGCAGTTAAAAGTTTATCAATATAGTGCTGAAGGCATATGTAGGATTGCATGAAAAATACAACTGTAAAATGCTGATTACTGTAGGCAAAAACTGCGAGAAACACAGAAATTCAGCAGAATTTTCAACAGCTGAAAGCTGTTCCTTTGTCACTGAAAGTCTTTAGGCTATTTTAATGGAAACCAGCCTTTTCCTAAAATCAAAATAAGCATTTATGCTGGATACTCCAGGATTAATGACAACGGAATATTAAATGCTAGAGATTAGGGAAACCTGATGAAAATTGGAAAGATGGGGAGTAATAAAAAATCAGTACACATGAGATTATTCCACAGAAACAAATTAGATGCAAGTATAATTCTATTTCGTTAAGCAATTGCTTACTTAAATAGTTGAGGAAAGGGCTTGAGGTAACTAGTCCTGAAAATAATCACCCTGGTGTGAGACAAGTGGACAAATGCCTGTTTGTGGGAGAAAAAGAGCGTAACTGTCTTTTTCTATTACCTGCAACCCATGTTTGAACTGGCTAAACCATTCATGAAATTGTACCCAAAAGGAGGAAAAGGGAACAAAAAATTTGGAAGGAACACGTGCTGTTAATTTGTTGTAAATAACTCATTTGTTCTAAAACATACAGAGGTGATTTTTCACTGACACTCCCCCTTACTCTTGTTAAGGAATTGGCTATGGAAGGTGCCAGGTAAGCAATTAAGCCTGCTTCACTCTGTCACTCTGCTGCAGAAAAAAAATAAGGGCAAGTGAGACCAGAGTAAGATCATCTCTGTGCAGCAGCTTTTAACTGGAAACAGAACAAAATGCTTGTTCTCTCGAAGGAGCAATGAAATGCCTGCTTCACAAGATAAAAAACATTCCAGTAATGTATGAAAAGTTTAAGGTCTGTATATTTAGTATATTTATTACGGTAAGCTCTCAACCTGGGACCAGAGCACATGCAAAACACCTCTAGTAAATTCATGGCAAGAAAACAAGAGTTATTGTCAGTATAGAGTACCAAACTAATAGCTGAACCCACACCAAAATTAGCTTTGCACTTATGCATCTGATGTGTCTGTATATATACAGTATTTTTTGTATATACAAATAGTAGTGACTATTACTTGGTGGACAGGGGGTCTTCCCTCACAAGAACTTCATAAAACCCACTAAAATATTTACCATCCTGTCTTAACAATAGCATACAGCGCTGACATAGCTCAAAAGAGCACTGTCATAGAAAACATGAAAGGTTAAAGTTTTCCATTATCAAGTTAATACTAGCAAAGCAAAGACACTTAGTTTTCACATGTTGGGTAACAGTAAAAACGGTGGTCCTCTTTTAAAGGATCTCACAATTTTCTTATTTTTTAAGCCACATACTGCTTTTTTGTGCCTAACCTAAGTTGCCATGTGCCCACTTCCATGAACACAGGAATAACTTCCAAAATACCCAGTGAGGGCTCCTGTGCAGGAACATTTTTGTGTGCTTAAGAAACAGATGCTAACTGGGGCATCCAGCTGAGACCTATCCCCCAAAGTCATACAATATACATAAATTAAATACATTTAACAAATCCAGTTAAATGTTTTCATGAAAATTTAAAAATACAAACAAAAACTGGGACCTATTATGCATTACTACAGAACTAAAATGCATAACTATAAACTACCGTGCATTTCAAAATACCTGGTTTTAATATGCATTTACCACATATTGTACACAACTAGGGTGGCTAAGAGACTTGATGAGACTGAAGGTATTGGTCTTCTCAAGACTAAGTCAACAGAGACTGAGAAAACAGAATTGACTTTAGCAATTTGGGAAGTCTATTACAGGGAATATGGTGGACTATTTGCTGTCTTTACTGAAAATGCAAAAAGAAAAAAAACCCTGAAGAGGACATTCAGCTGAACAAAATAATTCAGGTACTTCAATTGAATAAAAGGGTGGCAGAAATCAGGTGGCTGGTCAGCTAGGTCCTATTAGTTTGGTTATCATTATGCTAAGATTTCACTCCTTGTTACAATCCTGAACAAATGAAATAGAACTGTCTCTTCTGATATGTAGCTGAATTCTGATGGAATGAGTTTTGGGTAGCTGAAAGACTTTGGAAGAAAAGGCAAAAAAATGAATGAGCTGCCTTAAGAAAGGGACTACCGAACAGGATTTCCCACCAGGTTTTTACTGAGAGTTTCAAGCAGCATAAAATAAATTATTTTTAGAGGAATAAAATGAACTTGCTTCAGAATTTTAACTGTCACACCCAATGGCTGTATGAACCTTGTTGGGTTTTCTTCCTATACTTCTGAATGAAAGTAATTTTTTATAAGACCTGAACTTCACGTAGTTCTTCTTGAATTAGAAAATTATTCTCCTACTGGTCTACTCCCATAATTTTGCACCTTTTATAGAATTCATCTCAAAAAGAAAATTAAAAAACTTTAAAATAAGCTGTAAAATGAAAAAAAAAAAAAAAGGATGGTATTTTAGTTGCAAAGTCCAGCACTCAGAAGTTAGGAAATTCGTGTGCAACTCACAGGCATACTATACTTATTTTTTGACTCAATTCATTACCCAAGAATGGAGTCACTAATTAAATACCTTGCGTTTTGTAAAGCATGTAGAAAATTATATTGAGCTGAAGTTGTACGGGCTACAATCGCTCAAAACAAAGTTAAAGATAAGTTCTGTGCAATGGAGGAACCAGTCCTCATTACTCAGCAGCAAGAACACGGTGCTAGCACTTCTGCACACACTGCAGACAAGGGCTGGGTGAGTAACGCCTGCTCTCTGGCAGTAAGGGATGATTCTTTCTGAAGCAGAAGAAATCAGATGAATTCAGATGAGAAAGCAAAAAAGGAAGGAAACTTACCCCAGCCTTCTTGCATGAAGATTTTTCTTCTTCTTTCTCCTTCCACAAAAGGTCTTTTTTGGTCGTGTGGTACTTCATTGTTTGGGATGAGTTCATTTGGTGTTGGTCACATCAGAGAATCCTGGATGAAATTCATCCTTTCTTCTTGATTTCAAGAGGCAGATGCTCCTGATGCACAGGGCTAACTTGTGGAAAATCTTCCCTACTTCTGTCATCTCTTAGTTGCTTCTCCTGTACATTGCAGCTTTGACAGGGACATCAGATTTGCCTTAAAATATTTATGCTTTTTTATTATTTTATCAAGCTGCTGAAAAGTTCTGACCATGAACCAAAAAAAAAAAAAAAAGTAATTTTTAAATCAGCTTTGTTCTGGTAAAATTTGAATACAATCTCTTGGGATGAAATTTAGGTCCTCTTACAGCCTAATGACCCTCAATAACATATCTGTGACCTGCTGCAAAACAGACAGTTGGGAAAGCTTATACCAAAAAAGTGTCTTTCATAAATATCTTCAATTTAAGAAAATATTCCTCTTTCAGGAAGAAAATAGCCTCTTTTTAATGAAGTGTGTTGTGTAACATTTCTCTGTATTCTGTAACTCTAGTTTAGGAAAAGCCTTGAGGCAGACATTTTACACAGAGCATGACCAGCAAGCTGAAGATGTGCTTTATGCTATTAAAAATATGCTAAGCTTAGTAAAAGGTCTACTAGCAAAGACAGACAATGCGGCTGTAACAGTTTGGTGCAGACAAGTTTTTTCAAGATTAGACTGTAAATAAATGGTTTTAGAGACAGAAAAGCAGCCTTTAGCAGTTGCTATTTTTTAATCCAATCTCAAAATGAAGAGATAGATGTTAACTAGCCTATACATCGTCTGTAGCTTAAAGAATAGTTTTTAAAAGAATGTTTCCACACACATCTGTGACTGTATAAAGCCTCTAAAAGTATTTATATCTGAGATAGACTAAAATAAAGTATGTTCTGCCAACGATAAGCCAAAAAGCCCCAGAGAAAAATCCCAGGTTCTTCTGGTGACTTGGTTATCAAACAGATGTAATTTATACCACTTACACACAGCGGTTTCCCTTCACACCCATCCTAGTGAAAAAGAAAGGCCAGGTCAACAAAATAATCCTTGTCATATCTGTCTTTTCTGTACTTCATACATGCAGCTATAAAAGTGAACTTCAGTGAAGATGTTGGATTTTAACCAGTTTTTCATTCAGGCCATAGAAAAGAACTGGTTTTGTCATTTGAATCTAATGAAAACGTAGAAGAGATGAGATGCCAGCCTTCTGATGGTATAATGTGACTCACTTAATCATTACACTTTAATAATTAATACACTCTATAAAATTTCTAATGTTATATTCATAACATCAGAAAATATTATTTCCCAATGTTATGTCCCACATTAAAGCTGGAAAGTTGGAAAATTACGATACAAAATTGGTTTACCCAGGATTCCATAGTCTTAGATCAGAGATTCCACTCATTTAGACTCAATGTGTCTTCTGTAGAAACCTTAAAACCAGAAGTAGCTACACAGAACTTCGCTGTCGGAGGCCTCAGAGAAAATGTACATTTGGTCCATCTCTTGTCAATGAAAGCTCTAGGAAAAAAATCAGAGAACATTACATTTCTCCTTCTGTTTTCACTTCTGTCATAGTAACAGCATGCCATAAGCAGCATTAATGCCTACTAAAAATGTCTAAGAAAAATGAACAGGTACATATTCTGTAGTCATTGGCAGGAAGGAAAAGTAAAGAGTCATATGGTAGAGGGCAGGGGAATTAGAATTAGATCCCCGATCATCATGAGTGGGTAAATTCATGAAACTAAAGCAGAGGCCTGAAGAAGGGTGGTTAAATCACATTGGGCAGTAATCCCAGTGCTAAGCAAGTGTTTGTGAAGACTTTATAGGAGCTTATTTCAGAATTTTTAAATTTTTACATCAATATTCTGATGGCTGAAAGACTTTTGTGAGAGAAGGTAACAACTGTACTCATTTGAAACATAAATTAAATCCCTATTAGTACTAGTTTTAAAAGTGTTAGAGAGAACAGAAGAAAGAAGTTATCATCCACCTTTAAATCTGAAACTTTGCCAATGAAAAAATAGTAGTACATTCAGCACTGTTAACTAACAGACTCCACGATCATGAGCTGCAGGTTCAGAAAAGATCCTCCCAAGCGAAAACTGAATCAGTAAATGATCAAATCCAGACACAGAAAGAACTGTGTGCTTGGTGAGGTTTGAGGAAAGGAAGGCATCATTTTTTTCTGAATAGAGGAAGTAAATAACAACAAAGTTCACTTAACATATAAGTCTCTATTGTCCTTGTTCAGATGATATCGCTACAAGAAATCAAATGCGTAGAACTGTAGAAATCAGTGTTAAGAACAAAAGTAGTTATCACAAGGTACTTGTATATATGGCAACATGGTCAATAAGAAGAAAATTTATAACACAGCTTTTTTTTGTTCCATTATCCTGTGATCAGAACAAGACAACTTCTGTATGAGATCTGTATCTCTGACTTCTGGGATAATTTCCTAATTGTTCTCATTCTGGGATTATTTTATATCTCCTACATCTTCCCTTTCTATCTAACTTGAAAATATTGCATATTGCAGAAATCACTGAGCAGTATCTTCTGTAAACTGAGCTTCTTTAAGCTCTTTAGTTATCTGCCATATGCTGAGAGAAGTTTCAGCACAATTTTAGATGGAACACAATACTTAGGTCTCGGATAATCCCTCATAAATTATTAAAAAGGTTAATTTCTGTTGAAAGCTCTCCAATAAACAATTGTTTATTAATTTCCGTTGTTCATTCTGTTGTTAATAATAAAATAGTCACCATTAATAAATGTGGCTGTTCTGCCTGAGGCATTATGTCCGTCTCTAGAGCATGGGAAGAACCTTAGACAATTAAGCCAGTAGTCTTAATCAATGATCCTTTACAAGGTGCATTCATTAAGATTTGACCTGGTATGCATTTTGCTTGAATGTACGTGCTTTTAGAAGGTCCAGAATAAAATCATTTGATGTCAAACAACCAAGTAGATCCCTTTGTATATTATATAGACCATCTCTTTTATGTGAGATAGACCAGATTGCATGCTACACTAAGTGTGCACCTGAGCTTCTGTGATTAACCTCACTATTAAAATCTGCCACTCCAATATAAAATACAGCTTTGATTCAGTGAAGTGCAATCAATGTAGCGCGCTACTGTCAAATCTGTTGCTAGAATAGAGATTTTTGATCTGATTGAAGTTAAGTCATAAAAGATGATGAATCATTCACAGAACAGACGTAAACCTCTATTAATTTATAATCAGCATTACAGACTATCTGATATAATAATCCAATCAAATGTTGTACACAAAACAGCACACACTTGCTTTTCATATTTCCTAGCTTTCTTCTGAGAGTTCTCTAAATTATGTACTTAAAAGCAAACAAAGAAATTTATGCACTTCACAGATAATTAAAATCTGTCTCTTTAATCAGGTTTTAGAAGATACCATTTCCTGCTCTTCATTTGAGATTTAACCACTTTGGGCTAGGTTGGATTACCTGCAATTAGGAGGACTCTAACAGCATTAACACCTATAATTTTCTTGTGGTCAATTTTAATATTGAGTACCACGAAATTTTGATAGAGGACACGCTGTACTAAGATTTAGTATGGACATAACAGCTAACAGTGTTCAGTTTATGGAGTGTAGCTGAGCTTTAGAGATAACTTCCATTAGGCTAACTACTTAAAGATCTTTCTCAACACACAGTGTATTCCTGAAAAACTGACAATGGATTCTGTGAAAATAGTTACTTCTGTCCTGACTACACTAAAAAGGATGCCTTAAGAAAAAGAACTTCAAGGTAAAAGATTGGTGTTAACTGCCTTGATAGCATCGAATCACAGAATGGTTTGGGTTGGATGGGTCCTCAAAGACCAACCCCCCTGCCCCCTTACCTTTGGGTAAGTGAACAATAGCTCCAGGAAAAAGTTATCCACAAATGGAACTGGAATTCATTTCAGGATTATGGGAAGATTTAAACTTAATTTAAAGATCCTATTATATGAACATACATTTGCCCGCCACCCTTGCCCCCCAACCCCTTAAGGATTTCAGGCATCACTGAGAAAATATTTTTGCATAACCACAGCCTTTTTTTTTTTTTCCTTTTGTTCTCTTTTTTTTTTCCTTTTTATTTTTCTTAAACATGTTCAATAATCAAGGGTTGCAGAGCACTTTAAAACACAGAGATTAGAGATTATGGCAATCACTTTGAAGGGAGAATGCTTTGGAAAATTCCAGCTAGGATTTAATATACAGCATCAATTATGGCTTTAACGTGCAATTCTTCCTCCAAAAATATCCCCTACAACAGCACCCTGTAATGCAAAATAGAAGCATAAAAATGTAGAAACACAATTAAACTATTCTAGCAGAATCTTTATACTGAAACAGAATAAAGTTCCTTAAATATCCTAAATATATCCTTTTTATGACTTTACGATTATGGAAGACTAATGCAAAGAGTCAGTGGTAAAAAATTTCTCTATACAGAAAAAGTACAAGGTATTTGGCCCTTTATGTGATATGTAAAAGATGCACCTTTGAATATGAATGCGTTTAAGTAAAATATTGATGATTAAAGACCTAAACATACTGGTTTTTTCTTTTCCTATTCATGCTTCCCTTGTGTTTGTAGATACTGCAAGAGATTTCCCTTTAGCTGATTTTTCAAGATTCACTGCTTTTGCCAAACAATTATTAGGGGAAGCGAGGACATTTTATTCCGTTTTAATTACAACTCAAATGTAAAGCTTTAACCACTGAACTGAGACTAACAGAGGGTTCAATACTTGTGACTATAAGAATATTCATTAGGTCTGTGAATGAAGAGAAGTTATTACTCCTTCCTTTCACTGTGTAGCAAATGACTCTGGTAATGAAGGTCTGAGGAAACGCATAACAGACTTTCAAGGTAAAAGATGTTGTTAGTCTCAGAAGGTTTGTCTTGTGTGATTTGGAGGCTCTGCTAGTAAGCTACTTTACCACCTACATTAACAACTGAAATATAGAAGCAAAGGTCATGCTTTAAATAGCACAATAAAAAGTTCAGCCCCTTCTCCCTCCTACACAAATGCCTTGACATTCACTTTATATTAGATGGAATTTTCTTGTCCCTTGTTATTTAGATCAAGAAAATGAGTTATTTTTTCTTGAAACTCACTTCCTGTATACTGTAATCCCCAGTTATTGCTACCAACAGAGAATATGCAAGATTTAGCACAGTTTTCGTCACATACTTAAAAGCTTTCTGGACTCTGTTCTATTTAATTTGTGTTACTTATCCTTACATTTATTTCTAAGACAACTTTTCTCTTTGTGAGGTTCACATACCATTAATATTTAGAAGAATCTGCCCATGCTAAAATCCTCAATAGAACTTCTGAACACGTGCATTAATATGTTCAACTGTAACAGTAAAATATGAACAGTATTTTTAATACAAGATGGGTTCTTGAAAAGGGAGAATAGCTGCAGAATCAAAATTGTCCAAAACCAACTGTACAACTCATCCTATAAACTATCCAAATGCTTTTAAGATTTCTAAGGGTATATAAGCTAGGTGAAATAAAAGTCAACTAAAATAATCCCTACAGGGCACGAAAGGGCGAGGAGAGGGGAGGGATGGTTTGGTTATATTGTCCTCTAGTGACTGAAAAGCCGTTTCTCTATATAGGACCTAGGATCTTACTCAGCTGTGCCTGGGAACATTTTGACAACAGCAATGACGTTGTGCTTGGGCTGACAGATGGCCAGGGCATTGCTGCTGTTTCTGTGCTCCTGTACTGGACAGGCTGGAACTCAAGTGTGAAGTTAAGTCAAAGGGACTGTGACCAGCGGATGGAGCCCAGGTGGCAGCAGGACACCCCAAGGTGTCTGAGGCTGTGAGTAAGTCCACACCAGTGCAGGCACATCTCAAAGTGTCTGTGGCCGTGGTTGTTTCCATGCCACACAGTCCACCCTCAAGAAGGTACACCTCGAAGCATCTGCAGCTGTGGATAAGTCTATGCTGCAGCAGGTATTCCCCTGAAGAGCCTGTGGCTCACAGATAAGACTCCACGGGGTGCAGATACACCCCTAAGGGACTGCAGTCTGGGGATAAATCCAAGCCGAAGCAGAGGAAATGGGAGGAGTTCACTGCAATGGTAAAACCTATGGTTTGATCCAAAGGGACCAGGGGTGGAGACTGTAATAGAAATACCTATAAATTGTTGTAAACTGGGATTTGAGTTGCATGTTATGGGAATTACTGTAGCAGGAACCCCTTGTTGCTAGCCAGGCTAGGAGCGAAGGGAGGAGTTCATTTCAATGTTAAACCCTGTGGTCTGCTCTGAAGGAACCAGGGATGGAGACTGTAATGGACATATCTTTAAACTGTTGTAACCCATTATTTGAGTTGCATGTTATAGGAATTACTATAGCAAGAAGTACTGGAACCAGCAGAGGATAAGTATTGCAAGAAGCAGTGCAAATGCAGCAGCAGCTCAACCTGAGCTGGCTTCAGTGTGCAATAACTCGATGCAACACACCACCTCTTCTGTCCCGAGTGACAATCCTAACAGATGGAGCCCAAAGTCATGGACTAAATGAACTCAGTGGACATTTGAGTCATGGGAAAATGGAAAGAGTTATTGTCCTGTGAGAGACTGAGAACCTACCGAGTGCTTTAACAGAGGGTTCATGACACACATTGAACTGCAGAATCAAGAATACCACAGTGAGAGTACAGAATAACGGGTGGAATTTTGTTCAAGATATGTCAGTATTTCTTATTAAGGAATATTGCTGCAAAGTTTTGCCTCAGAAGGCTGCTTTGGTATTAGAAGCCTTGGCTTTGAGTTATACAGCTCCAGGGAAGAAAATTCATGAGAATAAAACATTTTGTTTTTTAGAAACTGTGGAAAGTGTCAATGGATAATGAAAATCTTTTTATAATACCTAAGATTCAGCACAATAATTGAACAGGATGGACACTTGTTCAGATGGGTAGACTGAGAATTTCCAATGAATTAAATAGATCCATTCATCATTTTTGGCTGAATCAGAACCTAGGAAGGTAAAACAAGGATAGGTACACATGAAACCGAGTAATAGAAAGTGAAGATACACAGCAATGCTGAATCTGAAGAAAAGACTTAAGGTGTGGTTTTTATAATACCATATTTCACTAATAGTCTTTGAATGAAGAACTTTACAGAGATAATTGTATAATTTTGTTTAATATTAGTTAACATGCTTAACATCTGAATTATCAGCTGTAGGTTGTTAGTTGCTTATCTACTCTGACTGCTACAAGTGAGTCAGAAGGAATATACGTCAAGAACAGCTATAACTGCAATATTTATTAAAGTTTTTCCTAGTGTGGTGCAAAAAATATGTCTCCTGGTCGATTGTTACATATCTAAAGTTAGCATATATTTCCTCAAAGTGAAGATTCCATCATACTCTTAAGACGCAATCATATTCTAAGCTTGCCTTCTGCTTGTACTATGCGCCCTGGGATCACTCTAAATCAGCAAAGACATGAAAAAATTTCCCACTGGTTGCTGTACTTTTGGGTAAAGGTGTAGCGCAGAGTCTGCTAGGAAGGAGCTAATTGTTTACATTTAGATAAATGCTCAGATGATTTTAAAAACATTTTGTTTTTCTAGTATAATTAAATCAAAATGCTTCCTTTATTCATCAGATCTCCCTTGAATGTACCTTGCAAAGTTTCACTAATCAAATCTATAGACGTCCAAGCTCATGACTGCATTGGGAGTTGCATTTCTTTCAACCTACCTGACATTTTTTTCTTTTATTCTTACCTTTAGGTTTTCATAAAAGCAACTTAAGTCTGCCATTAATTTAAGTCTCAGGATATCCCAGTGTATTTTTAGATGGTAAATGAATATGATGTTTACCAAATATGATAGTGACAATTTCTTATTTTTTTGCTGGTGATGATTTAAAGCAACTAGATTGCAAGAAGCAGAAGCAGCATGTTTATAAACTGCAGAGGCAGGGGTGAGTGGGATGGGTGGAATGCTCCTGTCACCATGCCAGCAAGCAGCCTTTATTGATGCTTGTGCTGTTCACGTAAGAAGAGAATAAAGCCATTTAGATTAGAGGACTGTAACATCTTTTTGAGAATGCACTGAGACCAAACATAACCCTCTGTGCTATAAAGTCTGAAAATGCAATTAGAAACAGCCCAGTGATGAGAGCAAGGTGTTAATCTGCTTACACTGAAGGCCATAAATATCAACTATTTCAGCCAAGGCTGAAATAGAATCCTCATAATTAACCAGTTTTAGAAGGCTTGGCATGCTAATGGCACCTGGGATCCCTAAGTAGTTTCAGCATGGCAGATCTCCCATAAAAATCACGCTTTTTAAGATCACAAAAATGCATAGTACTGGAGGGAGAGAATGCAGAGATAGAAGCACCATCACATTCCTGAAAGCTTCATTTCACTGTCCAACAAAGACTTATCAGCTTGAAGTACCTGATATATATAGAAGCTCAGCACAAATTCTACCACCCACATTTCAGATAATATTCATCTTATGAGGGCAAAGTATCAACAACAAAATGAAATCAATAAATCTTGAAAGGTAAACACCATTTGTATGATGCAAAGTTGAAGTCCAGTTATGAGCAATCCAACCCATTAATGCTGTTACTTACATGAATACAGAATCAATGCAATTACTAGGACCAGAGTGCAGTAAATGCAGAGGCTATAATGTCACTGATTTATTTTTATGGGAAGGTAAAATACCAGGATAAACTCTTCTCTTGCAGACCTCAGCTGCCACCAGAGATCCCAATATCAAAACCCAATGGAGAGTAAGGTAGATGGGTGCATAAAGCCCACTTTTCCTTCAGAACAAAGAACTATACCCTGTCCTAGTCATCAGGCCATACAAGAGAAGCTGTATTCTTCTAAAAATAGTTCCTTCAGTTTCACTACTTAGGTATCTTCCTCCATACCTTTTTCAGCCTTAATCATTCTTGAGGACTGGGTGATGACACCTGATTAAAATAGGTTTCTTTCAGATGGAATTATGTAAGCCTTCCATACGCAGAATTTTATTTTTTTCCTTATCCTTTCTGGATGTATCTTACCTGACTTACAACAATCACCTTTTTCACACCATGTGCTGTTCACAGCCAACAGCTCCATAAGCACTTAGTCAAGCAACTTTAATTCCTATTCAACGGCTTACTTGCAGTGAGCTCCAAGCCTATATCAAAATGAACTTGCTATTAAAAATCATCCCTTTTACTTCATATTGATTACCGATCACTCTGTTATTAATACTATATATTATATTCCTACAGCATAGGAAAAAGTGCTTGGAATCCAAAGCTTCTTAATATTACAGAGACCACATTTGTGCCATTAACATATTTCATTATGAAATGCGTATTTTTCTACCACAATCAGTAACAAATGCAGTACATCTCTCCCAAATATACAACGATTCTGCTGTTTTCCACCATATTATCAGCACAAGCTGTACTCACTTCACTTTGTTTTTCATAGTCCTTATAAAAATGCCTGGAGAATAATGATTTGTCACATACTAATAAATCTTATGTATTTTTTCTGTATAAAAAATAGTTCTTTTAGCAAAGTAACACCAGAATGTGTCAAAGTCTATCTTTTACAGGTCTGGTTGCATTTGATCTAATTTCTAATTTAGGTGTATACTTATTCCTCTTCCCAGTTCTTCAGGTCAGCATCAGGGCATCTCCCAGCTCTTTCTGTGTGGTTCTGAAAATAAGTTAAGCTCCTAGACTGTAACAGACAGAACAGAAGCTTCAATTATTTCCAGTTTTCACCTATCTTAGGCCTCTGAGATTAACCATATTACAAATGTAATTGCTTTCCTATGCTCAGGAAAACAGGAAGTTGTCATTTTATTGGTGAAAAATCTGAGATAAAAACATGGTGGTTCGTATGAGTACACCACATGGATCTAGTTTTAAACCTGGATTTTCAAGCTCAAGCTATTTTTTAAAAAGCTTGAGAGAGGTGGATATAAGCAAGCAATTATTTGCCAGTGGGACTTTTTGTCACTTGGACAATTTGAACTCTGTGACCTCAGTGGGAGATACTTCCTTCTGCTACCTTCTGCTAGTAGAGAGATCTACTAACTAAAAAATCGCTGGAATTGCGCTTTTATAACAAGAGCTGAGAAAGCATATTCGGTGAAGATCATATTCTGTAAGTCCACACATGCAGACTGTGGTTAACTAAGTTAATCAGACTCAAGTCATAATGTCATACAAGAAGAAAAAGTGAATGAAAATGTATAATTACAGAAAGTCCAAAAAACATACTGAAAAAACTACGAATATAAAAATGGCATAATTTCTTTCCAGTTAAAACATTTCATGAAAATCAAATCAAATTCATTTTAGGTGATGCAAAATGATTATCTCTTTGACATTTTATTTTGAAAACAATATATTTATATTATATATAAAGCGATATATAGTGATAGCCAACAATATCTTCAACATCTAGATTTTAAAAAAAATGCATATTAAATAAGCTTTTTTTTTTTCCAAAATATTGCTTCAGAAAAGCCATACAGAGCTTGCTTTCCACTTACCAGCAGTTTATCCAACCTGAAAATGAAAGGAAAATACCAAATACCTTCCTACAAGGAAAACACTTCCCCCTCTCAATCATGAAAATTCCCAACAGGAAGATCTTGAATATATTTGGAAGTTCTGCCTTTTGTAGGGATTATAAACCACAAAGAGTTTTTTATTAAAATCAACTTGTGGGAAAGCTGTTCAACAACCTTAGTCTACCAAGTCACTTGGGGACTCCACGCCATTTTTAAAGACACGAGCTAAAACTTGCAGCCAAAGAATGATAAGAACCACAAAACAAAAATATAACATATATTTTGGAAGCTTATTCTCTGCTATTCTTATCCTCTGCCTCCTCTTCTCTTTTATCTCTTTAACAAAAACACCTTAATATAGACTCTGCCAAAATTATTTGCACTTCATCTTTAATTTTCAGATCTCTTTTCACAAGTATTCTTTTAGTTTCCTTTCTACCTCAGAGAAATTAAATCCATTTCTGGATGTATCTTTATAGTTTTTTCTTTGCAACTTATTATACTTCATTTTAATCTGTTTTGTTGTAGCCCTAAGAGTTATTTATAGTTCTTCTCATTTCAAATAGGCTTTGTTATTATATAAAGGCACTTTAGAAACATTTCTATTTGATTGCAGAGTCATTCTTTCATCTTCTTTTTAAACTGTCAGATCCCCTAATCTAAGCAGAAGTTTTTTTGTTTCCGCACCTGCATCACTTATTTAAAATCTTCCTACCAAGCTATGCCAACATTCAGCCTGTGAGTCTGAAACTTTACAAGCTGCTGTCTGTCTAACCTGCCAGACAAGATCCATCCAAATCCAATTATCTGCTTAAGGTCATGGACATTAGGAGGTCTTCAGCATGACTTGCCTCTTTGTCTCTAGAATTCATTAAATATGAGATTTCCAAGACCTGCTGCAGTGGCTTAGTCTGAATGTCCCTTCCTAGACTATTCCGAGCACCTTTACTCTGTCAAATCCTAAAACGGATCTTTTTTATTGCTGTTGTTTTCATTTCTGTTTCCTTATAACACCACAGGAGGTTTGATTCCCAGACATTGTTCTGGCTAACCTCCCTCTTTGTATGAGAGACTTTTCTGAGCAGACTAACTCCTTCTGCTCTGCACACGGATCACAGAAGTCTTAAGCAAAACACCTTGCTCTGCATCCATCAGCCAAGCTTATTTATCCATGCCTAATGAGACAGAAAGAACAGAACTTCAATACCAAGTCCCATCATGATCTGCCCATTCAAACAAGTCAAGGTTGCCTCTAACAATCGGCATCAAACTCTGCCTCCTAAGCTGTCTCAGATGGTGAGATTTTACCTTCCAGTGCAGTTAGTGTCACAGTACTCATTTGCAGGATACCTTTGTCTCCCATAGAGAGGAAAAGGCTTAGGGAGGCTTCTCTAATTTGAGACTTCCAACCTTTTTGAAGCTTGCAGAGCTCTGTCACATAATCGCCTTTTTATTAATCCCAACAGTAGCATTGCTCTTGTGACACAGAAACCACCAAGTGACCTTCTTACAAAAAAAGATTTCTACTACACTAGATCTGCCAGCTGCAAGCGTACTGACAGAGGTTGCTATGACTGAAAATTGAACAATACCCGTCTATCCAAGAAAAAGTTGCAGATTCCAAGCCCTGCAAATACCCACTGAATCTTAGCACAGACCATCTCTTTTTATTTACAGATATTGTTTCTTAAATCACATATGCTCTCACTTTATGGATTAGTTGCCTGTGTGCTGTCCATGAACTATCTGCACTTCTCACCAGCTGATGAACAATCAGAGCAGAAAAAGAGAGCCTTAATTTATCCAGCGGCCCTGTCAGTAACGAGCAATGAGCGCAGGATTAAATGAATGGCTGTTGGCTGTGGCAATTCTTCCAAGGATTCAGTTGTAAGGAAAATACAGCAATTCCCGAGTTATGCACTCTCCTTTAAAGGCTGTTTTACTGTGGTGAGTGTTCAAAGGAATTCTCAGCTACAGAGAACCTTTCCTCCTCTTCTGCTTTTTCTTGGGCTCTTTAGTCACCACTTCTGGAATCTGTTTTGAACTATTCCCAGTGCCTCACAGCTTTCTGACACTTTCATGGCTTTTATCTTTTATGCCTCTACTCCTCAAACCAGGCATTAGGAAGAGTATGTGATTCGGGTTAATGTTAGTGTGTTTCTTCTAATCAGTGGAGATTATACCAAACTAAACATGAGTAACCAGGGGACTACATTGCTCTCTGTTATTGCCTGCAAGAGAGGTGATTTAACTAAATCCTCTTTTTCTTAGCTGATACTGTGTATCATTATGGTTAGATTGAAACCTAGCTTCAGTCACTTTCCATTAAATCAAAGCAGAGTAAGAACAGGTAGAGATAAATGCAGTGGAGCTGTTGAACAGATGTAATAAATTTAGCTACGGTAATCTTCTGTAACTTTTTCTGTGTAGCCATGCCAGGCGTAGGAGAATTTGCTGGGGTAACTTTAGTTTCAAAGAATCAATTTCAAATTCTCAGATTTGAAAGACAGAAGTAAAAAATATGACATCCTAAATTGGACTTCTGATTTTAAAAAGACCATTAAACCCACCTAAGACTTTTCAAGATGAACCCATAATGTTCATTTGAATTGCATGAATCTTCTGTATAAATACTCAGTATAATACCAAGGGGCTAGGTACTGCACAGCTTCCATTAAATTCTTCTGGTGATCTACAACCAACCCATATGCATTTGCTGAAAACGCATATTGCTTTTTACTCAGGATAAACTAGGAAACTGTTAAATGCCTCTTGGCAGGAATTCACAGCTGGAACAGTCAGATGTCCAAGGACTAGACTGAATGCTGTGAGCTAATCTGTGTGGAGCTGGATGTCAGAGATCATTGGAAAGCTGAGAAAAAGCAGCAGAAAAACAGGCGTTGTTATGATGATGGGACACAGACTATAGAGACAAACATGTGGGCAAAAAGCTGACAAGAAAACAGAACCAATTGATTCCTAACATGTTCAGAAGCAGCATTTAACAACATTTCATCAAAATTATCCAATTTCCAACAATTTTTCTTTTTCATAAAAACAGGTAAATAGTCTCTAAGATTATTGGACCAAGTGATGTAACAACATGGTGTGAACACTATAAAAATCAATATTGGGAAAAAGACATGAATGAACCAACATACATGTTGAAGTATACGTGTATGTTTTCCTTAAGACTTTTTTTTGTTTAAATAGTACCTGTTTCAATGGCAATTGAAATTATATTCCCATACTGGGAAGTAAAGTGTAATTATTTTAAAGATGAAACAATTAATTTCAGGTAGCATTAGAGGTTGATGTGTCTTTGGAAGACCCCTGTCCCCTGGACAGCTGAATGTTTTTTGTCATGCTTTTTGGCAATTTATTTGATCACAGTTGGCTGCTCTGTCATTTGGCTAAATTTTGCAGGGTCTATCTAGTGCAGTATGCCATAAATCAATAAATTTTTATGTATATATGACAAGGAAGCCTCCTTCTTCATGGCCGACTGAAGGTTTATCACTAAGAACCTAGCAAAAGGCTTAACACCATTTACAAAACACATTCCTGGAATGTTCAGCAATGTAAGGAGGTCTCCATTCAGAGTTTAAAAATTTTATATTTTGCTTTGAAGTTAGAGAGGAGAGGAAGGGAAGGTGAAAAGATAACTGAGACAATGCATGAATTAACCTGAAGAAACAGAAAGATAATTGCATCCAGAAGCCCTGAGATACTTTTTATATTCAAGTACACATATATGTAGGCACATGAGGGATGCTCAACAGCAAAGTGTTACTGGATACCATCTCTGGAACAGAGAGTTTCAGGATAAGAGGTGTAGTCAGTTAGAGGTGGCTGAAGATCACACTGGGATGCGAGGATTCAGTGTTAAATTTCATGCTTCCAGCTAAGACCTTTCAACGTAACGCATTGGAACTGCCAGGTGTAGCAGCAGAGCTAAGCAAAGAAGCTTGCCCCTCTGGAAATCTTGGTCACGGCACAAAATAGAAGAGGGGTATACTAGGGTGGAGGCATGGCCACGGTGTTGCAGGCATCACTGCAGCGAGGGAAAATGGGCTATCGCACCAAGGGAACTGGAAGTGCTGACGATCAAGAATGTTAAGGTATTTTTTAGTCAAAAAATGGGTAGTCATGTGATATGGATGATTAATCAGAAGGGACTAATCAGGAGATTTTCTGTAATAACCTGGCTGCCACCAATTGAAAATGACTAAGCAAAAAGATCACAATATATTCTTGATTCTGAGCCAATGATAAAATACAGGTGCAGTTGTACATCTTTCAGGCAAGTATTTCTCACAAGGGTAGAGAAACTTTAAAAAAACCCTCCAACTTAATGATCTTATGAGATTTTTCTAAAATGTGGAAAAAATGCAAAGAAATTCATGCAATAACGTGTGGCCAAGAGAGTCTGTTTTATCAGGAGAGATTATGAGAGCTGAGAGGCATAAGGATTTAGCCCAGTGAAACAAAGACTGAGAGGATATGTAATTGTTTTCTATAAATACATTAGTACGGGCAAATTGCAGAGAGGGAGAAAAGCTATTCAGGATTAAGAACAATGCTGGCAGCAGAGCAAATGTGTATTCAGTGGCCATGAATATACTTAGGCTGAACTCTTAGAGAAATAAAGAGTCTGGGAAGTTTTCTGTGAAGAACTTCAGGGGCCAAAAGCAAGCTTATTTTATACGAAGCTTGCAAGTTTATAAAAATATTATGACATAAAAGCCTTCAAATATGGGAGACTGGGCAGGATGATCCCTGAAATTCTTTTCAGTCTTTATTCCTATGTACATTAAACATAGTAATAGTTCATGACTGCAAAAAATAAAAATACTGTTGTGACAATTTGGCAGCTTCTTATAGACATTGATTCTGAGCAAGCTGAATAAGCTAGAGATAAAGGAAAAGCTTTTTTTTTGTCAAAGTGAATTATGTAAAATGAAAAGTCTAAACGGCTTAAAGATTTTTCCATCAGAGCAACATTCAAATGGTAATTTCTTAAATTGTGTTATTTTGTAAAGTGCATCCTATCTCTGCAGAAAATGTTAAATTTGCATCAAAAATTTGAATCCTCACTTACCTTTTGATTTTCTGTTGTTAATTTTGTGGGACACCCATTGTGCCGTGTCATGAAAATAGGTAGCACATTAACACAAAATGCAGATAACGGAGAAAGGTAGATGTCTTAAACAGAAGACAAAATTACTATTCCAGTTCTGATTCTGTATTTATGATTAAGAAACACTACATCTGACTTGCAGGCAGGATGGCTGATGTTTGTTCCCCCGCAGCCTTAATCATAATAATGAGTCAGGGTAAAAAATTATTATCTGCTCTGTCACACATAAACGGTTCACAGCAAAAACCTCCACAAGGCACCTAGAGAGTAAGCTTTATGTTCCTACCACCCCACAAAAGCCAAGCTGTGCTTCACAACCTCTAAATATTTTGTATATACATATGCCATGCAAAATAAGAGATACAGAGCCAGCTCACTGTTACCTAAAATGTTACTGAACTTCCATGCAACTTCACAAGAAGAAACTCTTAAGGTACCTTGTCAGGGACTTCGGAAGCTCTTAACAAAATTCTGTGTCTTTAAATTAGGAGAATGAATTAAATGAATTTCAATTGAAATGAGGTTAAAGTTTATAACGAGTTTGATTTGCTTGAGGAGCTCAAGACTTCTTTGGCATGTGCATACCAACACTCAAATGGCTGAATAGACTATCGCAGTAGTGATATAATTGATAGAATAAAATAAATCCAGGCAGAACACAGGCATTTCTAACACGAAGCTTATTCCGTGTTACCCATATAAAGAAAGCAATCACAGAGAAACTACAGTAGTGAAAACATGGCACGGCCAGTTTAAAAAGAAAATATTAACAGAAATCCTAAACCGAAAATATTATTCGGGAGCAGAGTGGAAACAGGAATACTTCTGCTAGTGTTAGTTGAACAATGAGAAGATATTTCCTGCCAAACTGACCAGAAAATTTAACACAGAACAAAGTGTTTAACTACTTTTACATTATATATGTTGATAGCAAAGTCAGTTTGACATTTGTTGTCACAATTCCAAAACAACCTCAAGAGGTTAAGGGCTTTCAGTGCCGTCCTCTGCACAAATAGGTACTGAGAAGCAGGTCTTGCCCCTGTGAACAGAGGGTCTGGTCTAACAAGAGACAGCCCACTGGAGAATAGTAGGATACGGATTTACATAAAGATTATGTTACTTTCAAGGGTCAGGCAGAAAATCTGTTAAAAAAAGGATTTACATCTGTCGCGGTCGGGCGCGCAGAGGTCCGACCACGACATTTTGGCGTAGTCTCCTTTAGCTTGACCTGAAGCTCTTTTAACCATTTACCCACAACCTGGTTATTTTTGTAATAAATCACACACTTCATTCACTAAAAAGTACTGATTATCTCTACGTTTCTTACTGTCTTCACTAATTCATGGGCTTGACAAAATTACTTTTCAAGAAGTTGTTGATAACGTGCTTGTCATGGAAATTCTTGAGTATGCTTGTCACTGCATCATGTCTGAGAGGCTTCCTATAGTGCAGCAATAAAACTTGTATTTCCAAAGTGGCACAGAGTAGTATAAGTTACAATTTAAATGGGGTTTTGGGGGGGTTTTTTGGTCTTTTGTTAGTTTGGTTTTTGTTGTTGTTTTGTTTTTGTTTTTTGTTTTTTTTTTTTTTTTTTTATGTGACTCTTATCCCATAATAAATTGAAGATAATTTGGAGATGTTTGCATTTCTGTCATGAGGAGATATGCTACCATGCATTTCTGATAGAGCTGGATTGTGCACAAGGCAGTTACCACTGAGCAGATGACACCCAGCAAATTCACAGCAATGTTATGGTAGCAATAATTTGTACTGTATTTGTGTGACCTTCTACTAGCTTCCACGAGAAGTGCAATTCTATATCTCTTTTTTTCACCTTAGGAGTACAAAATTTAGAAATAGTCATCTACAAATGAGCTTTGATTGAGCAAATGATAAAAATTGTTAATACTGCTTTCTATGCACATATTTGAACCAAATTGTTAGACTGACTTTAATTTAAAAAATAAACTTAATATCCATTCATCTTCACTGCATCTGAGTTATGAAATAGAAAGCATACTTTACAATAAAATCTTTACCTAAGTGTCCCAGCAGACCAAGTGTGCAGTAAATATGGAAGCAGAGATGTAATGCAAACCAGCTCCAAAAAAACCCAAAACAATAAGCCCTCCCCTGCAAAAAAACAGTCTAATTGGAAAGGTAAATAATCATGGAATCATAGAATACCGCATTGGAAAGGTCCTCAAAGTTCATCCGGTCCAAGCTTTCAAAAATGAGCACAATTCTTATTTCATATGTAGAGGATCCAATTTACAATACCAAACACTTGTCATAAATACTTAAAGCTACTGCTCCCTACAGTATCACATAATCCACATATTATTGGCCTCAATTAACAACAGCAGCAACAAAAACACTAGCTAGAGTAATAGGCTGGGAATAGGGGCTCCTGTTTCAAAAGAATGGTCCTTTCTCATGGTGGTCTGCATTTTCATCCAGCATCATACTAAGCTGTAGCTCTGTGCCAACATGGAAAACAGATTTCAGCTGCAGCAAGGCCAGCCTTGGTGCTTTTAAAATTAAAAGCACAGCAGTGATTTTTCCATAGAAAAAAGAGACCTGCTACCTGTGACCCTGTCAGCCAGGTTGTCTATTTCTTGAATTTTATAGCTGAGTTTTAAAACTTTACAGAGTTTGCAGTGGAGAGGACAGTAGATTCTTCAACTTACTTGTAATGAAAGGTGTTGTAAGGCAGTGAACTCTGGTAACAGGAATAGTTTGCCAGCTTGCTGAAAGCTGAGAAATAAACCAGATTTAATGTATTGCTTAGAGGTATGATATATCTGAGAGTATTCGACTTTCATTATATGCATCTCAATATAGATTTTCACTATCATTCTCAAATCCTCCAATTTTTCAAATTCAGGGATAAAAATACCCACAGAACTCCTGGGTAATGAGTAGGTACCCTTTCTGAAGGACAGGCCTAGAACTAGAGCAGACACTTGCTCCTTTTACCCACGAAAAAGAAACCTTTGGATTTTGATCCATATAAACATGGTAGGAAAAACTTTTGACTCCTGCCGTTCTAATAAGACAGTGTTCAATCTATAGCATGATAATAATTTGCAGGGGAACTACTTATAGGATAGTCATCTTGCAACTGAAATAAGAAAGCAGCAAAGCCTGGTGGGAACACAACTTCACTTGTGCCTCATTTATATCACAACAGAATTAAGATTTCTGCTCTTAAAACACAAAGCATCTGGAAGAATGGATCCTTTTAACTCAGGCACACTGACTTCCCACCAGATACAGAAGAAACTTTGCTACAAGGAAGCTGGGAAGCTGGAGAGAAGCCTATTTCTGTCATCACTTGCTTATGAGTGAATGTCCTCGTTAGTGTTCTCCAGCTTATGGAAACCTCTTGTAATTCATTAGTGTTCTCCAGGTTATGGAAACCCCTTGTAATTTCCCTTGGTCATAAGAGCACTGGCTACAGGCATCTACAAAACATGTTCAAACACAGATGAGAAAGAAGCTGTTTAAGCTTTAGGAGTTTTCTTGTTCCCCAAAAATTTTCTACTTGCTACTTTTACATTAATAAGAAAACTTTCAGGCTTTCAGATAAGTTGCATTGCTTTCATTTTTTCTCTGTATTTTATGGCTCATGATCTCATCTGCAAACTGTTTTCCCCAGACATTCTTACCCTTCTGTCCACAAAGGACTCAGTGGTCAAGCTCTCTCCATAGCTAACCATCACGTCAAAGGCAACTTTTCATCAAGGACTATGATGATGGACAGTAAAAACACTGTATTCTGCCCTTCCCATTGCACCAGCAAAAGGAACACACAGATAAGGAAGTCATATAGTTTCAGGAAAAGGTCAAAAACTTTTCACAGCTAAAGCTAAACATAAATTACAGCAGTAAAAATTGGTAGGCAGCAACAATTTTTTTTTCCCCAGTAAGCCCAACCTGCTGTTGTGAAGCAATATAAGAAGTGTAGATAGCAACATGACCTAGGACTTTTCTATTTGGAAGAAGAGTAAGAAATAAGTTGGAGACATCAAAGTGGCCAAAAATATGACTGCTCTTTTGTGTACCAGAGCCCATGGAGTCAGTCACTAACCAATAACAAAACTGGATTAGCTCTGGCTAATCTGACAGACAGCTGCAACTGATAACTGGTGGGCCATGTGAACAGAATCAGCAAAGAAGATATGAGCTATCTAGGTACGCATTGAACTCCCACTACACCTGTCCTCCATCACAACCTCAGTACTCAAAGAGGGTACCAGTGATCAATGTCAGCTATTGGAGATGGCAAAGGGTCATTCTCAGCATCCTTCCTTTCCCCCCAGCCCTTCTTGCTGCTGGCCCACCAGCAGCTGCACAATTTGTTGGGTCTGGATGGGTGCAAAAGATCTCCTCCAAGACCTGCTCTTTCCAGCACCGTCTCCAGTGCATTGGCTATGCCAGATGACATTTGAGTGGGCCAGGAACTCCCAATAGGCCTGCTGAGCACCTGGCATGCCTCTGTCTCCTACAGCCTCCAACATCTACCTCCTCTCCTCTTTCAGCCCTGAGATACTTGAGGTTACCCACCTGGGTACCATCAGAAGGCACACATTGCCTGAAGCAGTGCAAGGCTAAATTCCCTGTGAGAGAGGATGGAGCTATGCAAGAGACAGAAGAAAAGCTTTTAACTTCTGTGAGGATACGACACAGGGGACAGTTGCCTAGGCCATCTTCCGAGGGCTCAAATGCCCTTCCCTTCAGGATGGTGTGTGTATTAGGGTAGGTCCACTGCTGCCCTGCATGAGTCAAGCTCTGAAAACCACAGCTCACCACACAATGGTAATGTATTTTCATGCCATGACTCGTGTCCTGATCTGAGCTAGAACAGAACCCATGGAAAAGCAATTTACTCATCTGCCTGAAATCTGCAGTGTAGGGTTGCCCATGGCCATAATGAGATGTACAACATTCCCCCACTCATGGGCAGCTTTATGTCAATGTAGAAGGCAGAAAAGATTTAGTAAAAAATTTCAGTAGAAATTTCAGCACAAAAAGATCGTAGTAGAATCAGCAATTTAGTAACTAACAATTAGTAATTTAGAAGATTTAGTAGGATGAAGGAATTTGGGGTTCTCAGGAGGTGTTTTCAGCATGGGAAAAATGGAATAAGAAGTTGTGGCCCCACATTGCTCTTGGGGATGGACTTTCTAGAAGACACCATAACCTTTCTGTATTCTTTTTGTGGCAACCGTATTTCTGACTGAATTATGAGCGTTAATCCAACATAGAACCTTAGCCAATGATACTGCCTTCGAAACACTCCTATAGAGCAGAAGGTGAATGCAGAATGAAGGGAAATCAGTGTTCAGTGTTTTAAAACATTTCCTCAAAAATAGAGGTTACATTTGCTTTTAAAATGTTAGAATTGAATTTTTCATAAATCTTACTTTAATCTTTCTACTGAAAAGTGCTAGCACTTAAAACTACCTTCTAGAAAGAAAAATTAAAATTTACATTAGAATTCCTAAGAAATAGGTCTAAAATTAATCAATTCAGTGAATAAGTGATGAACTTTCAATGAAAACAAAGCACAGGTAATTCCTCCATGTTATTATTCTTGAGAAAAATCTGTGAGCATGAGTTAGAGGAAAATTAGGAGCTGCAATCAGCAAAACACGTGCTTTGTCATCAGGCACATGGACTACACTATTGTGAAAGTGTTTATCAGCATCTCTAATTATTTGCTTAGTACAAATATAAAACCATGTGATGCATTCTCTGGTTAAGTGTATTTGTGACTCATTTTGAACTTACAAACATTGTAGTCATACAAATAATCTAGTTTCTGTGAAAGCGTGGTTATCATTACACCAACCTTCAGTGTTTACCCAACCAGTAAAACACTCATAATAGTACCAAGAACATTTTCCTAGCTCTATAAGGCAGATTACAACTTTAGACATGTCAAAATATACCACTGGGGAACGCCTCTACTCCCAACACTCATCCACCATATGGGTAAAACATGAAGAAAGATTTCTTGCAAAGCATTCCTTGCACTTCATAGTGTAAGAGTAAGGGGAATCAAACTGAGGACATAACGATGAGGATCTCAGCTTTACCTGGCAACACCAAAAGATATAAGTAGTATGGCTCTGCAGAAAGGAGAGGCAAAACAGCCCAAAGTTCAGGGATACTGACCATTGTCTAGGGTATATTTTGAAAAAAAAGTCCTATTTTTTCCTATTATTTAGGCTGTCCCTATGTCAGCCAGCACAGGGAGACAGGTAACTTATCATTTATGATTTGAATCACCTTGTCAGAGTAGCAAGGTACAACTTGCAATGGCTTGAAGCAGGAAGCCCTGATACTCTCACTAGTTCACAGAAAAGGACATTTGTGACTGTCTGATTCAAAAACAAAGATAAAGGTACAGATTTACAACACACTTGATATCACGAATCGATGCTGTAGGACAATTGCCAAAGCTTTTGGGGAAGGAAAAGTTATTGAAGTACCACAAGACTGCCAACTCCCGTTTTATATATATGTATCGCTTGGTCATTACAGTAGTAATGAGAACACAGTAGTGGCAGGATAGGAGAAACTTTAAATTCCTGCATGAAAAGAGGTCACAACTTTGCCTCCACACAGATAAGTGTAGGTGGAAGCTATAAAATATTGAGTGCAGGGTTAAAGTTGAAAAAAATGCTTTATGTCCTGCTTTTGAGTCTTTGCTGTTTCTGTAGAGCTATCATTAAGTCGAATGCAAGCCAGGGTCACAACCTAAGTGCTGAGGTTCAGTGAGCAGCTAAGGTACCCATGAGAAGGAGCCATCAAGGTTTCATATTATGAATATTCAGCATTAACACCAAAACGGTGCTGTGGCTGGAACTTCATTTGGAAATCACAGACTTTCTCTCGGCTGCTCTACTTAGACACATCTACAGCCTAATGTCTCCAGGTGAAGACTGCTGTTTGCGTGTTGGAAAACATTTTCAGAATAGCACGTTGGAGTACTGCACTTCAGGTCAAAGGCTATTATGCAAAATTTCTTAATACATGTATGCTGTGTCCGAGGTGAGGACCCAGTGCACAACTCTGACACTTTTCAACCTCAGGACATGCAGCTATGACATACTGATGTCTCACAGCTACCGCAGAGGTCAAACCAGGGTTCTTACTGTACATGGTGCTCCTCAAAAGAATGCCAGCAATGTCTGAGTGATTCAAACCCAAGCAACTTTTCCTTCTGAGCTTTAGGGCAGAAGCAGTTCACTGAACATGTATTGCTTAGGGCTTGACACCAGATTGTATGTTTGAAGAATAACTCTTCTATGCCAATCACATCAATACGTAAAAACAAAAGGAAAAAAAAAAAAGAGAGAGAGAAATAAATAAATAAATAAGCGATTCTGCTTATTTTGGGGTATTTCTAGGTTTTTTTCTTTTACAGAAAACAAATTCCTAGCAAATCAAGAGGCACCTGATGTAAATTATCCAAAACCATCGTGAGAACCATTCCAATGTAGGAAATACAGAGTGGTATGAAGGTATATACGTATCTCTCTATATGTGTTTGTGTATGTGTAAGTCCGTGGTGCATGCTGTTTTCTTATTGCTCTCCTGTTACTGCATTATTAGCAGTGCCTTTGTGAAAATAATATTTTTCCTCGAGTGCGATAGTTTCCTATTGTTGATTGGAACAGCCAAATTGTACAGCTATGACATTGCAATGTCTTGCTACCTTTTATTGACTACTATGACAGAAAATGTCGAGCGTTAAAAGCCCCAGCTGTTAGTGAGAAGTGGAAGTAAGGAACTCGCTCCAGAGAATAAACTTGTGTCAAAATATTTTTAACTAATGTTTGAATAAGAAAACATCTGATGCAAATCCAAATGACAGTGGCTATCTCATCTGAATTTTCTTTTGCATGTTAGATCATCAGCAGATTGTGGTAAGCAGCACACTAGCTGAATTAATTGTATTTTCCTTTCTGAGCTGGAGCACTCTTCTGCAGATAAACCTAGCTGATTATCAATCACCACAGCATTTTCAGGTACTTCAGTCTGCCAAACCACTTATTATGGTCTGCTTTTCTGTGGGAGTGGAATAGAGACAGATTCTGTTGCCTCTCAGGAAATCTTTGTTACTGAATTTTAGAAAGAAATGTTATCTATATAGTCATTTTAAGCATTTTTCCCTGAAAACAGCATTGACTCCTGAAAACATCTTGAAGTGACATACATAAGATAAGCAGATATTTTGGAATTAATGTACGTACACATAGAAGAAGTTATAGCTTCATTATTCCCTTTCTTTTTTATTATTCCCTTTCCTTCCTTATGTACTCACAATGGAGTTCCTGTTCCAGAAGGAAGTGAAATTACGGGCTTGGAGGCCAGGACTTGCCTGCAGACAATGAAAGTGAGATCCTGGTCCAAGAGAAGTAGCAGCAATGCACCCCACTGGCTGTGGGCCAGTGACTGGGAGAGTAACTGTGCACCCTGGGCAAGCACAGCTCTTGGCGAGGAATCAAAGTGGTAAGGGGGGATGGCAAATGAGAACATTTCTGCCAAAGATGGTTGTAGTTTTCATAAGAGAGAATGGTGCAAAAAACAGGGCACTAGACTCATGACTTGGAGTTCCTACATCATTACCAGAGAGGCAACTATATTTATTTTCTCTTTTTTGAAAGTGTTTTCAGCCTTTTTGGCAGTGAAGACATTATACATCAAACAGCAGACATTTAAAACAAAACAAAACTGTCTATTAAAAGTCCAATGTGTCTGCTTTGGTGGCATTAGCAGAGCAAGCTATAACTGAATATACTTACCTCTTATTTCCAGAAGATGAAATGCAAATTTGCTTTTAATGCTTTTGGTTTATCAGGCTCACCTTGGACTCACATTTGCCAGTACTGTCATTTTTTTCATTATTTTTCCCATAAATGCTGTATGATGCATTCCATGTATATCATACACCATATATATCATTTGTTTTATGCACTCCAGTTGCTAGAGGACAGCAAGAATTTTATATTCCCTTTGAAAAAAAATCTGCCTCTGGTCTAATAAGAATATTTCTTAAAGTCAGCGTTCCTGATCCTTTACTGCAGGTTGTGTGACAGCTTTATCTACCTATTAAGAGTACACCTACCTGAGAAATTACTCTCAAACTGGAACATTTCATACCTTATTTTCACCTTTAAAAAACCCAGTTTAGAGCTGCAGGCGGAGGTTACTAAAGCCTGAGGGAAAACTACTTAATGCCATTTTGCTGCAAAACGAATGAATTTGAATTTTAGGCAAGACCCTGGCAAGATCATATTCCACCTTTTCACCCACCGCCCTTTTTTTTTTTGCCACCCCACTGACATAAAACTTTCCCATTCAGACAATTGTGATGGCAGTTACCATGGGTTTTAACATGAAGAAGAGAATTCCCCAGCTATAAAACTCCAGATCATGAGTCTGTTCTTGCTCAAGCTATGCAGCATCAGACCTGGCTTGACTTGGCTGCTGGCTTAGACTAAACCCAGGAGCTGCAGTGCTGGCTGTAATTCACAAAGGGAGATTTCTACCAAGAAACAGTGACAAAGTACACACTACAGACCAAGAACACAAATATTTGTTCAAGGTGCCATTTGGGGAGGAAGACATAAAAATGTGGTTTTAGAAGGACACTTAGATACTTCTTTTTGTTGTTGCTCATTGTTTGTTGGAGTAATTTCATCAGTTTATATTACTAGTCCCAAAATATCAAAAATGACTGCCAACCATTGAACCTTAAAGAACGCAGACCACAGAATGGGCTTTTAAATAGCAGATTGTGGCAAAAGTAATATTCTGAAACACTGACATCTCGTGGCATGCTGTAGAAACAGCAATATTTTCCAGAGAGGTTCTTGCACTTTTCAAAATGAAAGTCAAACAGGAAAAATGATACCAAAGACTCAAATTATACAAACCTTGTCACTCTTACTTATAAAAACAAAAGTGAGAAATCTACTGTCTAGCTGTATCATTAACAAAGAACAACACAGAATTAGCTTCACAAAATACTAGGGTAAATGTCACAGTAAACAGTGCTGAGACAAAGTAGTTAGGAGTATATTGTAATTACTTAGGAATCATTTTCCCATTAACACAACTAATAAACAGAGCAACCTTTTAGGTAACAGCAACAGGGTGTATAATGCTAATAAACTACATCAGTAACAGGTCACATAATTAAAGGGCAAATAATCATCCTGGAAACCATGATGATGATTTTGAAGTGGCTTCATTACTGGGGTACATTGCAAGGTGAATGCCACTAGGCTAAGACAACAGCGTATTCTTGAACAAGAGGAAAATTATTTCCATACTTTCTCCAGCGAGGGAGCTGGAGTCCTGCCCCCACCCCTTCAGAACCAGTCCCAGAGAAAAGTCCACTGTCCAGACATTCAGGCAAATGACATCTTCTAACATTTACATAATAGCAAAGTCTTTTTTATTATTATTTTTGTGATTAGTACCACTGGAGTACCTCTCAAAGACATTTGAACTTAATTCTCAAAATAGAGTTGACTGACTAAAAAACCCCAAATTACTTATAGTCGCTTACAATCAGTGTTTACTTGGTTCCACAACCTGACTACCTGCACTCCCATTAGCCACACTTAATTATCACTCTGGTGGTGATATTTAGAAAGTCCTGTTAAAAGGCCGTCATTCTAAACAGTTCAGCCAGCTTATGTGCATTTCTATATTGTTTATATGCATTTCCTCTCTCCTCTCTGTTTCACCAATTCTGTCTTTTGCCAATGGCTGCCTAGGAAATATCCCATTTGGCTTAATTCTAATTGGGGTGCTACCTTGCCAACGGCCAGAAATTGGTCTGATATAGGCACTAGAAAGATAATGAGTATAGATTGTGCTGGAAATAACTGTTTAACATCACTCACTGCACGTAATACAAGGTCAGTGTGAGTGGAAGAACATAAAGACAGACTATAGGGCAGAACCAGAAGAACAGACAGGCTCTATTAGCTTTGCCAGTTCTAGTCCAAATTCTAAGTTTGATATTGTAGCATTAGTTTTGTAAAGAGCAAACAATCTGCTTTTCTCTGTTACGGAATTTTCTCTTCTACATGGAGAAATTAAGGCAAAAAGTTTGAAGTAAAACCAGATAGGATTCTTTAAATCCTAATGAGAAGAAAGAAATGCTTGAAGTGGAACCAATGCTACCAGTACTGGAGAAACCCAATTTTCTCCAGTCACTTCACATTATAAGCTAGGAGTGCCATAGATTTGTCACTTTCACCAGAAAATACAGAAACTATGGTTATCAAAGTAACTTTCTTTTGTTTATCTGAGTGGCAGGAAGGTTTGGAAATCTGCTATCATTGAAGAACTTCCTCCCTATGATCCATACCTTCAAGATACCTCAGAAAAGCTATAAATGTTGAAAAACAAGTCAATTATCTACCAGAAGATACCCATCTGTAAAGGATTCTTCATTTTTAGATAGCATGATATGGAAATATGTCCTCCTTGGGCTGTTTAGCTCCACAAGTAACAGACACTGTCCCCATGTGTTGAAAAAGAGTAATAAGTAAAACCTGCTCCGAAACTAAAATTCTGAAGTTCCCACTAAGGAGAGAAAATGTGAGAAATGAGGGAGCATGATACTGCCTCAGGAATAGAGAGTACTTTACATGTTTCTTCTCAAACTGATTAGCCATACAATCCTAAATGCGTCAATATTTCAAATCTATTGTCCACAGTACCAAACAGCATATTCATTTTTTTTGCATATACAACTTAAGATTGGTGTTTTCAGATTCTTACCACTGCTATGTCTGAAAAAGAGAAGTTCCACTTCATGGATTATATTTTTTATTTCATTGTATACCATCAGAAGTATAATGCCTTCCTTCAGAATAGGAAGAAATACGTTTCAAGATCTTTTTTTTTGACTAAACTGTCTTTTTTTACTCAGAAGTGAACTTTCTGTGAAAAATGTAACATGCTGCAAATCTTCTCAGACTTCACAAAACCTTAACACTGAGTAAGAAGAAATAAGCATTAAATGTTCTGATGAGCCCTTTTTGAAGTTCAATCTATTGATCAGAGGTTAAGTGGATTAAACATTGACCACGTTTCTGTGTTTTGCATCACTGCTCTAGTTGTCATGTATATTTTAAATTTTCTCTTTGTAAAGAAAAAGTAGACTCGCTGAATTCATGCAAAGATCTATTGACAGAAAATCTAGAGGGTCTCTAGAGAAGTTGGATGCACTCAGATCCCCAAATTGGATGCGATTCAATGTAATGTTGTTTCAAGACCATCTCGATCAGAATAAATCACAGTGATCAAGATAAATCCCTGACAATAAGAAAGACTAAATTAAGCCCACATTCAAGAAAGACAAGGAGGATCCAGATCAGCCTCACTTCAGGCCCTGGAAAGGTCACAGCACAAACCTACCAGTAAGAATCTTTCTTTTTCAGGTGGTCTCTCACAGAACATCAGAAGTTGTCTGCTGGCTGTCAGAGGTCCAGAGACTACACTATTGAGGTACCACCCTAGAAGAGATGTGTAGAGGGACCATGTTTACAAGGCCTCTTGCTCTAGTAGAATATGAAATCCAGTTTTGTTAAGTGTAGATGCAACAGAGAAATACCTGGATTTTACTGCAGCTAAAACCAAAATAATAGAACAGCAAAAAATCAAATGTAAGTATATGGAAATATGTTAGAAGTCTGGAAAGAGACAAAAATACTTCTTTTAGAAATTTTAAATACAATGAATGAGAACAAAGTAGGAGATAATCACAAACAACCACATGAATGAAAACTATTAGTAAAAATAACGACTTTAAGAATTTACACAGCACAAGCGTTGAAAGAGGCAACATACTTGTTGCTTTGTCAGAACTTCTTGCAACCTGCAACTTTTATCTCTGTGTCCCGCAAATCTTCTGGGTGACTTGGCTGTCAAAGTACGTGTTGTTTAGGGTACTTTTTCATTTGGATTTCAATAATGCAGAGTATGCTTCTACTTCTGTCACTCACAGTAGATTGTCAGCTGTTCAAGCTGAGAGAAAGAGCAGTGGCATAATGAAAACCTGAAAATAAATTCACTTATCTCAAATTCTTCCCCCTACTTCTTTTGTATCTATACAAAGAGAAGGAAAATGTGCATTCTGTTGAGAAAGAGGCATACTGGTCTGTGGCAGCAAATGATATGCTGAGATCGCTGCTTAAATAAACATACCCAGGAAAGAAAAATACATTTGTACTTCACACTGGCAAGTCCAATATCACAATTTTCTTCCTTTCACAATGTGGTTTTCAGTTTTAACCCTATCTTTTCCTCTGGTGGATGCTGCAAATGTGAGGTAAACGTTGCTGTTCAGACAGCAAAGTAACAATAAAAAAGGCAATAAAAAAATTATGTCAAACAAAAGACACAGGCAGGAAAAGCTTGTCTTCACTCTGAGAACCTGATGAAAACAATCCCCAGAAAACTAAATGAAAAACAATACTTCAAAACATCCAATTCTTTCTGTAGTTGCTCCTGCTGAACAGTCCTAACCATCAAAGCAAGTTAAGCAGCATGCTACAAGGAAACCATCTCACTTCCGGGTAAACTCAGAGCGTGACACACTCAACAATTTCTGATGTGAACTTTCAAGTGAGATGCGCTGGAAGGGCGCAGTTTCTCTTCACAGGAGCCCAATGTGACAGGCCTAGTTAGACAAACACATCCATACTATAGTCCGTTTAAAGTTAAGTTCCCGACTGTCTGCTGATATCAGTAGAAGCTTACATGCATAAATGCCACTGTGATACAGCCTTCATAAGCTTCAAAGTTTCAGAAACAGGGTCTGATTGTACAAATCACTGAGACCCAGGTCCTCAGGGTATCTAGGCGCTTATCTCCTGTTGAAAGGAATTAAACAGAAGGCAGCAGAGGGTGATGGTGAAACTCCTGCAGGCTTAATTAACATAAGTGCTGAGGTTCATTTCAAGTCAGTGGTAACTTTGGTCCTCAGCATGTCCTTTTCTCAGAACTTTAACTTCTAAACGAGTTTTACTCTTTCTCCACTAACCACAGATAAACTTGAAAATCTCTTCACAAATAAATTTCATCCTGATTTGTCTTCTGGCAGAAGACAAGTCGCTTAGTGCACACTCCTTATGATTTATGAAATACTTTTAGTTTCTGTTTATCTGCTAAAGTAATTTACTACCAATTGTGCCCTTAAAGAAATAAAGCACACTTACTATCAAGCATTAAGAAATGACAAGAAAGTGGAGGAATGGTAATTAAAGAACACTATTAAAAACGAAAACAGGTATACGTGTCTACACAACATGTAAGATCTGAGCTACATTTTAGTTACCCCATCTACTTTCCTAAGATCAGTACCAGGAGTATATGTCCATTAGATCCACCCCTCAGTTTCATTACAGTAGTACTTCCAAGCTAATGACTAGTCCTGTTCTCTACCTTCTTCCTCCTTTTCATCAGAAATTCCAATCATAAAACAGCGCTATTATAGCACGATAGAAAGCTCACGTCCCTCCACCTGTGCACATTTGTCTTCCTCCTTGCCTTGCCTTTTCAGATAGGACATCACTGATAGATACAACCTCATCCCCTTAATAAATTTGGACTTTAAACAGGAGTTGCGTGGACTTCTCCTCTTTCAAAGTCTTTTTGAGACCTTTCACTTAAATTATTTATATGGATACATATTTAAAAGTCTCTAATTGTGGATTTGATGAAAATATTCCTTACTAGAGCATCTGTTTAATATCAGGAAGATGCTTAATTATGAAATTGTTTAAAATGCAGAGGATTGGGTAAGTACATAACTAAGGTGTTATCATTCCCAACCCAGTAGGGAAAATAATCGCTCTGAATTCCATTAACTAATCAAGGATTGATTAAATATGTCTAATTTAGTGCTTGGCCAGTGAAGAGTATTGTTACAGAATTTTACAAGTCATTCATATGTTTCGGCTGTACAATTTGGTTCTAGTAAGAACTGTGAGTTCAACTGGGAAACACAAGGAACACAAACATTTTCGAATTTAAAATCTTTACATTTAGTCCCAACACCTGTAAGGAATGCTAGCTGATGTCCACTGCAGGTCCCAAAGATATCTGTAATACTTCCGAAAAACAAATTTACAAGGGAATAATTAATATCCTTGGCTTTGAACAGGTAATTTCAAAGTAAAATTGAAAACCAAATAGGATATGGAACATTGGATAAGCATGTTTGAATAATGCGACAGTTCAGACATACTCTAATTTCCTTTCAAAAAGAACAGTAAACCAGAGCAGATGCTTGTAATATACCAACGTGAAGGATGGAGAAAACAGGGAAATGAGCTTTTTCTTTCAGAAAAAGAGCTTGAAAGACCACAAGAAAATATTTTTTTACAGTACAAGCCCTATTTATTGTACTTCCTAGCATTAGTATGCTAGTTGTATTTCCCAGCATAATAAAAATGAATGTCAAAGAAAAGCTATATTGCCAGTGTTTCAAAAACTTGTACTATGTGACATATTCTGAACACATAGTGAATAATCTGCAATGTCATTGACTTTTCTGGTATACAAGATATTACATTCTGATTGATCATATGTAGTAATATTTTGATAGCAAAAATTAGCTAGTTATTAATATGCACAAACCTACTATCTCCAGAACTACAGAAAGAAAAGAAAAATGACTTGGGGATAATTCCAATGAGTTCGGTTGCTACTATCGATTCTTTTTTCCTCTGATAGAGGAGGGAAACAGAAGGCTTCTTTATTTATTTTTTTTACCCTGAAGAAAAATACATTAGCCTTGAGTGCTAACAGATTATTGCTCCTTGACCACAAGTCTGGCAATCAGTTGCCCCAGATCTTGGGCGCAAAACACACTAGCAAGGAATCAAAGGGTGTCTGATGAGCAGGGGCTGCTTTGCCTGCAGTGGCTGACAAGGTTACTCTCCCTGCTGTCCCCTCTACCCTCCATGCATGAATGCTTGACCTGCTTGTCAATCAGCTTTTAAACTGCCACAGTTAAGAGCAAAGCATTTTGCAGCTTAACAAAACTAGGAATGGTTTATCTTCAATAACCGTGTTGTAATTGATGCTCCTGTATCTGTGTATGGAGGGTAGGTCAGACAGGTAGGGCTGTAATTGCCAGCATCTCAGATACAGATACAGATACTCCCCTGGTGTCTGTCAGACGTTACAAAGCAGACTCTTCACATCACTTTCGTATTCAGAGAAAGTAGGGTCAAAACTAAATAAAACAGGCAGCCAGGCAGAGGAAAAACCCTTTCTGACCTTTGGAGTGTGACTAACTGAAGTTCTGAAACATGAGATTTTATTACTTAATCATTATCTTAATAGACTTGCAAGTACCACAGACTCTACTACCCCACTCTACAGACTACTACTTAGTACTACAGACTAAAAGCAATATAGAAGTTCTTATTTTAAAGGAAGACGTTGGCTAGAATAATCCACAGAATATGATTTTAGGAGAAATATTTTTTCTCTTATGTCAGCTGTTGTTTCTTTCCCTCTCTTTTGAAGTATCAGAGTGTTTAACAGAGAATATATCTAAAGTGAAGCAGTTCAGTACTGTAGGGTTAAGGCTGTGGACCAAGAGCAGCAGAAAGAAGTCCTCCAGAATGTCTGGTCTCCACAACAATAACAGAAGAGACAGGATTCCTCATAAAGCCAAGTTTACTTTCATTTCTCAGAAAATTCAGACTTCTTAGAGGCAGTAATGAAGAAAACTCCCCTACCACCTTTCCCAAATTGCTCTAGTATTAATGACCTTCATTAATAGGGCACTGTGACCTTATTCCAGAGCACATTTGCCTAATTTCACTTTATATCCCTTGGATTAAAAGCCCACTTCCTGCTACTCTGGGATATAATTCCCTTGTGTGAGTAACTACAAGAAGTTAATACTCAACACTCTTTTGTTAATGAGCAAAACCAACTGAGCCGCATAAGCCTCAATTATAAGACTTGTTTTCCAGTGCCTACGTTACTCTTGAATGCAAAACTTCCATAAATTGGGGCTATTAAAGTTGGACTCCTTGAGCTGGCAGCGGTTTTACCAGTGTTGTACTCAGTGGGAAGATCATTTCTCAACTTCTGCTTCTATTAAGACACATGATATTTTATTACAGCCATTTAATCAGGCAATTAAATTCTTGCAAGTATTACATTATTTAGAACGTCTGCATCACCAGTATGTGCATTATCCACAGCCTCTGGAAACACAGAAACTCTTTGTCTAATCTACTGAATTAGGCTAGAAGAGGCACTCCTTAAGAGCTAGGACTAGGCCATTTTACAGCTCCATTAACAACTTTAATAAAACTGTCAGCAAGCTATTTTGTAATTCATCCAGCCTCGTATCTTAGCATTATTAATTGTAATTTAATGGGACGTCTTGCTTCGTATCACAGACAAATCCACTCATTTCACCCCCTGTTGGCTTTATGAAGCAAACTTGCAACTTTGAGTTTATTTGACAACACTTACTTTAACGATTTCTTTCAGCTACCTCTTCAATAACCACAACTGAATTATGTCACAGAACAACCTTATAAAGCAGATATGTGCATTTGTAACTATCAGTGGTTTTAAAGGTGCATTTTTCTTAATTTCAGCTCAGCAATTTTGGTGTATTTTTGTATGGAAGAAAGACGTTTGGTTTTACTGAGAGAAAAAAAAGACAGAAAGAAAATTTGTTGGTGGCAAAACCAAGTGAAAGACAATTAGATCAAGCATCCTTGCAAGGCCACTGAATGACTTCTCAACAGGAAAGAAGCAGTTTCATGGAGAAACTTGGACAGATTGGTCACAGTGTGAAAGTAACTGAGTAGCTGTAAATGATTTCTTTGCCGAATTACTTCAAGGAGTTGGCTGTAGGCGCTGCAGGAAAGCAGTCTCTGTTACCCAGAGGTGTTTTCAACAGATCACGGTTTATACCAAATAAAACTGCTTTATCATTCTTACGCCGATAGTCTACAAGCGCTTTCTAGGAGATGGGTGTCATTTCCTGGTCTCCACAGACTGTTAGAAGATAATCCCTTAGAACAAAAACTAGCAAATGCTGCCTGCAAGAACTACCAGCTAATGTCCACTCTTGCTTCCTTTATAGGTAATCCTGGTCAGGTTCTTTCTCTAATATCCACTCTGGAGGTCCTCTTGTCTCTCTGTGTCAAGAACTGAAGGCCCAGCAAGTCACCTTTGTAAGAGCTTAGGTTTAGTATCTTGATCCCACCCCAGTCAACTGTACCAGGAAGCTGGAATCTCTTGACTGTTTAAAGAGCAAGTAGGTTATGGCTGAGCTCTTGCATTTGCTCTCATTCTTCTGACGTACCACTGCTTTGTACCTTGGGCAATGTACAAAGCTGTCCATTCTATTTCTCGTCCCCACTTTCCAATATGAATTGTCTTCCTCAGAGCTGGCCTTGTTTCTTTAGTTCCCCTTTGCTTCTGTACTCTGTCTGCTGCTCGCCTGATGTTCTGTCTCCAGATCAATTCCAAGTAGACCAGATTTTTTTCTGTTAAAATGCACCAAAATTGTCTTCTAAAAATGCTCCCCCAATATAAAGGTTAGGTCTCTAATTTCAGTTGCTGCAATCACCTCATCTCTGACTCCTTTTATTATTCAGATCCATTAGTGACTAATAAAGAAAAATTCCTACAAATATCTTGTTGGTCACACTTACCACACTCTGTCAATCTAAATAACATACTTATTGGGTTTTTTCCATGTGTAACAAATCTAAGCTTTGTCTCTTCACTTTCAGATCTCTGTAGAGATATTTTGCTTCTGTTCTCTGCATTAAAACTCTTGATTCATACAGTGGCACAGGACTAGAAGTCTTGTTTCCTACTTCACAATTACCTATTCTATTATCGGTCATGGTATCCACAGAGTATTGAATTAATACCTTTCACAAAATTTTGAGGCCCTTGTACCATTTTGTTTTAAATATTATTTCAAAAATCATTTCCTGAAAGATTTCCATTATTTACCTGGAAGTGAAAAACTATACGTGTGATTTTGCTGAACTTTACCAAACATGATTATAGTTATTACATATGTACATTCATATGCATACATCAATGCACATTTCAATGTATATATGGCATACTCATATGGAAGATGGCATACTTAATTTGTGCCTTCCCATACTTTTGACAGTACTGCTTTCCACGGAGCCAGGAGAAAAAGGAAGTTAGTAAGATCACTACCCATGTTTATCATCAATCTACAATTTCCCTTGAGGCCCTGGGGCTTTTCAGTTCTCAGCACTCCAGGACACAGGTCACGTAGTACTACATATCTTGATGCTGCCCCGCGCTGTGGCATCAGCCCCTGGGTGTTGTGACAATATAAATAATAATAGCAATGCCAACACTGAATGAAAGAACATAATTTCAAAATTTTTGATCCAAGCAACATGAAATGTTGCTGACAGAGAAGAGGCGAGGTGCCTTACAGTTTGCAAAACAAATGCATTACTTTAGGCCTACTGTGAAGATGATTGTGATTTGATTTCCATTAAGGGAATTCACTGGAAAGCACTCAAGTCTATCATCAACCAAAACGAGACTTCAGAATCAAACTATAATTTTACTTTTACAAATATAAACATGGAAATATCTGCATTGAATACTCTTCCTTACAGTAGCATCTGCTGGATTTTGCATTTTGAGATATGTACTAATTTAATGATGAAATACACATTAATACTTAATATACCAACTAATTGTCTTCATTATCTTTTTTTGTGCTCCTAAACATAGCAGACATAGAGCTCAGTTTCTTCTGATGAAGTGGGTTAAAGAGAACTAAAGCTTTGAAATCAAGTGTCTTAGAAATGCTCTTTGTTCAAAAGCTTTTTAACATACGAATAGAAGAGAAGCTATTCACACACAAGATCCTACCAAACAAAAATGATGTTTGGACACACAAGACAGGAAATCAGCTGCCTGACCCTCAGCTGTCCTTTCAAGCAAATCCACCATGAGAGAACATCCAACAGTTAAGCATGCCAAGATAATAGCCAGGAAAAAAAGCTAAAATTATTAGGATCCAGATGGTATTATAGGAAAGAATACGTAACGTATTTTGTATTGAAGCCATACGGTTGCCAAGCAATTCCATTGGTGTTAGCTCTCTGCCAGACTAAGTAGAAGGACAGGGTAAAGACAACATAATAAATACCAAAAATATAATATGGTTGTTTCTAACATCATAGTTCTCTTGAAAACAGATTGATATCTACGAAAGCCACGTGCCAAATTAGGGAATGAGCACATTCTTCGCTCTCACTGGGATTTTAACTTAAAAGCTTGAGTATTAAAGTAGTAACTATTCACAAACAAAACAAGGAGAGTCTCTTTTGTTGATCTTACAGACATCAGTGAGAGCAAAAGGTTAGTATTCACATCAATAATTAACTGCAAAAAAATATGTATTTTTGGGTAAGCAATGGTTCTATATAATCTGTGCTCAACCTTCATGTTGAAAGATTATCTGCAATAAATGGATAAGGCTCCAGGAAAAAGGCATGGACGGTGAGGCTATTTCCCATGTCTGTCTTAAAAAAAATCAGCGGTAAAGAGCTGCACACCCCACTGCTTCAAAGAAAATAGTAAAGATGAATTATTGCATATTATTGCATTCAGTTGAAAATAACAAAGTTTTGGACTTTAAAAAAATTGTTTTCATGAATATTTCATTACTTTTAAGAGGAAACTCTCATAATACAGTTCTGTTATTATGCCTGATTACTTTCTAAGAAGAAAGGTGTTGATTGTCCTACTTTTGAGATGTAATAAAAAACATTTTGAGAAGATTTTATAAATAATCAAAGCTCAGTTTCCCTTGGAGTAAGATCCCATAGTTTCATCATGCCAATATTATTTTAAAGGAAAATTTATTCATTGTTATCTTGTCTCCTTATTGTGCATGGTAATAATTTCCTTTAATGTTTCTGGAGGTACGCATGACTAGAAGGGCAAGAAGGAGTATATACTTGTGTCTTTCAAAACTTGTATAAAACTGGAAAAAAATTAAGTGTTTGAGAGCTTACATAACACACTGAAAATAAAAGTAATAAAGGCCTCTTCTTTACTATGGATCCTTTGTCTTTTCAAAAATTGCACAAATAAATGGAATTGTGTCAAGTTTTGTTCTATTTGCTATAGGAATTTTCATGGCATCTCCTGACTGTCTCCTAGTTAAATAATATGAGATGTAAGATACTGTAATAATCTATGACAGAAGCGTGCTAATACTCTTATCCATTAACAAAGTTATTTGAAAACATTTGGTTACCCTTTAAAAATAGTGAAATATCATTTGTACTGCCCTCAATTAAAACTTACATGCAAGAGCAATATAACAGAAAATGAAATGCTTCTTCCTAATCCTAATTTTTGCATGGAAATCCCAATTTTCAATTGGAAAACAGGAAAATACAGCTAACTGAGTGTAAGCCTGGCTGAAGTAACCTAAACTGTGTTTACTAAGAAATTGAAGAATTATTTAAGTCTTCTGATGAATTTGACCTCTCAGCATACTAATATGAATAAAAACTTTTGTTCTCTAGTTCTTCAGCACCTATAGATTTTTCAGTAAGCATATTATAGAATGCTAAATGCAGAAAAATATAATAATGCACATACAGTGCACTGTTTCCATTGGTGTACATAATAGAGGCTTTTTACAAAAACATTCGTAAGTTTTAACCATAAAAGCCAGCTGAATTTATTCGAGCTTTGTCATACATTAAAAAAAGAACCAAAATACCACCAAGAATTGACAGCTTTTGTGTAAGGATCTAAAAATTTGTCAGAAATCAACAGGGATGCAGAGAGACTAAATACAGTATTACTCAAATACTTAGTGTTCGCTACTGTTTACATGTTAATCAGTTCCATAATTGTGCAAAGCTGTTTCATTAAATCTATGTAGTGTAAGTGTATGTAGATATTCATAACATGCATACGTGAATCGATCTTCTTGTTTACATATAGGCAGAGAAAGAGAAGCAAGGGAGAGGGAGATCTTCCTATGTAAGTATCTAGATGTAGATATCTAGAAGAAAACTAGTCTTTATGAAGAGTTTATCTTATTCTCATGTAAAATGAGAAGATGTGTGGGGAAGATGTGTAGATGCATTTTTATATGTAGATACGTCAGTTACACAGTATGTGTATAAGGTGTCATCCCAAAATAAATACACAAAATAAGAGGCAAAAGCTGTAATAAATTTGGAATAGAAAGTTTTCTTGGAAAAGGCTTATTTATGCTGTTAAAAATAAAATAGTATTGCTTTTACAAGAAATGGTACAAACTTACCCTAAAACCATGAACTTCAGGCAGGAAATGTGAGGCCAGGAGAGAAAAATCTCAAGTTATTTTCCACAAAGTAAAACTTTCTCAGGCGTTCCTCTGACTTATTTTTGAGAACTGTCCTGTGAGGTACCTAACTCTACAATATTTTTATGTCATTCAGTACCTTCAGCCAACAAACAGACCTTCACATCATTACGCTGCCATGGGTCTCTCAATAACATCAATTTTTCAATTTCATGGCACTAACAAAACACATTTGATTTAAGATATTGCTTTTTAAAAAAAAGATGAAAAAATATTTCTATCCCATGGACTGAGAAGTGGACTGACAAGACCACAATCTATTTCAAATATATTTCAAAGCTGCTAGCAAAATATTTCTAGTGATCTACAACAGTCCGTATCATTTTTTGATTCCGCAAAGGACTGCTTGAGGAGCTGTCCTCTGACTATGAGACTATTCAATCATACTTTGACTCTGCCAATTTGACTTGCCAGCATTCCGTGTAGATTTTTTCCTGAGTCTGATGGGAAAACAAAGAACAGCTACTAATGTCTACCAGTTATTACAGGTCCGTCTTCACATGTCTCATAAGTGGGTACTGGAATATGACAATAAAGATGAACATGAAACTCTCATGATTCAATAACCAGAGGAATAAAGATAGTGTGTTTTCACCACTAACAGGAGAAAACCACAGTGAAACATTTTGCAAAGACATGTCAAGCTTTTTAAACTTCATAGTTAAAGAGTGCTGAGAACTCTTCCCCTAACTTTTACTCCCACCTCTGAATCAGACATTCCAGTGATTTGAGTGATCGATTTTACTTCAAGTCATAATCAGTATTCCCTTTGGAAAATGTTACATAAATCATACAGCACTTTAAAATTACTTCGTTTCTTAATACAATGTAGTTTTAACAAGACTTTTTACACTAACTGAATAAAATGCAACAGTCCAGCTAAGGCATCCCATTTAAAAAATTTCTCTGCTTAATCTTTCAATAATAGGGGTTAAATGGTGGTTGAGATAAACATTATTGTAATGCCTGAAATGAAAATGAGTTTCAGGAACAGTGTAGGAATTTCCCAACATTCAGATCCTCTTTCAAGATAAAAGATGTGTAAAATACTGGAAGATTATCTGCTCATTTGTAAAAACAAACAAAATAAAACACAATCAAGCAAATAAGGTGCCCACAAAGTGGGACAAAGGCTTTATAGTGAGCACAGGAGTCAAAACAGCAGAGCTTCCAACAGTCCGTTGCAGGATCTATTTGATAAAAGTAGAAATAATACATGAGGAAAATATAAAAAGAAAGGAAACTGAAAAATATTTTTAAAGAAAAAATTTGAAACAACTATGTATCAATAGCTGCTTTACAGTGGGTTTACTTGGAATCTAAAAATCTGTCATTAAAATAGAACACAGAGCCATGCTTACTTCTTTATCTACTACTCCTACAACTACTGCCATTAATGCTAGAATTTATCCCTAAAATAAGATTAAAAACATCTTTCTTGACAGTTTTATAAAAACTTTTTCATTACTTGAGGAAAAGGGCTTCCCAGAAACAAGCCGGAAATTGTGCATTTGCGTTAATAAATGCAGATCAACCAAATCTCATTTTATCTATAGGCATTGAAAAATGAAAGCAAGGTTGTGGCTTCACTGATGCTACTGGTAACATTTCCACTGATTGTCCTTGTGTCAGGACACTGAATTCAAAAGGCATATAAAGTTAGCAGTTTCCAGTAACCCAATATGGTTGGTAGCATCTGCTTGATCTATGAAGGTCTGCCTAGTGAAAGCCATTTTATGTTCACATTGTTCCAGGAAGTATTCCAGGGTGTAATACTAGAAGAGAATGCTAATAAGCAATTACCATGTCATTAAAGCTACATTCTGGGCAGCCACTGCATTACTCCATGTCCTGCTCCTGGCCCTGGCCTTCAACATTGAATGGATCCTGCTTTGAGTCAAAGGTAATCAACATTTTCCATGTAGGAAACTGAGACTGGAATCCTCCTGAGCTATATTACTGGCCCTATTATTCAGTTCTGTGTGATCCTGATAATGCATTTAACTTACTGCTTTCTGTTTCCCGATCTCTAAAATTAAGATATAATTATTATATCCTACTTCACAGAGATAGGCTAAAGATTAGTTTGTATTTGCAAAATTCTTGCAGAATATAAAACCCTATATAAATGCTAATCATTCTAAATTTAATTTTGAAATTAAATGGGAAGAACACAAGTAAAAATAAGAGTATCTGCCGGCTTACTCTCAGTGGTCAGCTTCTGTGGAGCCTTATTCTGCTCATTTATGAGATTAAATACCACATTTTTTTCAATGGTGATTGCTAACAGTTTTCTGAAAGCAAATTAACGTCTCTTGAGAAAGGAGAGGCAACAGACCATCATTATTCACTGTATTCTTGCTGTGATCTCTAACTGGCATAGTTTTCTCTGTGTGTAACCCAACCTGCTTCTACCTTGTCTGCACTTCCTTTTGCATTTGAACTCCCTCTGGAGCCTCAGGTTCATCCTCACTGACCCTCTGCCATGCTAGTTTGATTTCCTGTGCATAGGAATGGGCTGCTCTTGTGCCTTTAGGAAGAATGTCCTTGAAGATCAAGACACTCTACCAGGCCCTTTGCCATCCAGGGCAGTCTCTGCCAAGCAGAGCCCTCAACAAGCAGAGATATGTTCTCATGAAGTCCAGGGCTGTAACTTGCTGTTTGTCTAGCTTGTTTCCCACAGCATGCGATCACTGAACAGAAAGTTCAGCAATTAGAGAACAAACGAATTAGACAAGAATATGGAAGCAGGTTAGTGCTGTTGTATAAATTACTGTCATATAACAGGAAAAAAAAAAAAGGATAAAAAAGAGACCTTAGAGGAATAGAAAGAGATTAAGATTGGACAAGGTTAGATGAAGTGATGAATTTTCTCCGTATGTTCACATTTACTGAGTTTTAATTCTACTAGTAAAGAAGAGTGATTTAATTATACAACTTTATGGTTTGAGACACAAGATTATTAAAGCCAACATTGTAATAAATTATTTTTCTGCAGCCATCCAAATATGATTATTTTTCCATTTGCATTTATGCAAAAATGGAAGAATAATGTATAAATCCAATGGATGAAGCTATTATTTTAATCTCCACAGTTATCCAAAATATAAACATTACAAAAACAATATGGCATTTTTACCCTGAGATCTTGCTCGGTCTACCACAGGCTGCGCTTTGCAGTATCTTTTTAATCTAAGTCATTGTAGAAATTTTTTTTAAGACCATCACACGGATAGCATACGTATGGACTTGTCAAACTTTGGCCTTTTGTATTTTTCTCAGCTGACTTTTGAGTTTTCTCATCTTTTTTTCTGATTCACATCACTGTAATATCCTGTAAATCATCCTCATGGTATTTGCATCTTTTCTTGCATCCCAGGCTTTCTCTGCAGCACTAGCAACTATTAGCAAGTGCCATTCATGTCTCATTTTATCTGCCCATAAACTTTTATAGGCACATGTTTTTCCAAGCAGACCTGACCTCTTTTGTCTAAATCAAATTTCGTATGTCACAACTATCCCTGAACCTTCTGCTGTTTTTTACAAAAATGTAGTTTTATATAAGTGCTCCTGACAAAAACATAAGAACCACTATCAGATTTCTCTGCCCTTTGACTTGATTTTCTTATCTGAAGCTTCTTAATGTGATCTGTATATCCAATATTGGGAATCAGGATAATCAGAGTTTTAGAGAGACAATGAATGCCATCAGGAAGCTGTCATTTTTTAGATGTTCCTTACCTGTGCAAGGTGGAAATAAAGGACAAATATGATGCCTCTCTAACAATAACCATTTGCCAGCAGGTGCTACAAAGCTAAAAGCATAAATCTTTGAAAGTTTGAATAAGAAGTAGGCTCCCCCACTGGGTTCTCTAACAACCACATACATTTTTAGCAGGGCATGCAACACACATTGGCCAAAGCTACATACAAGCACTTGCAGATCATGTTTTCAGTGTTGTTTAGAGGAATTACTACGAAGGAATGACAACTATCAGATGCATGTGAACGTTCTGTGGTTGCATCTGTGGAAGCATCTATCACTGACACATATTCACTGGAAGCATGTGAATTATTTGTAATCACAGATGGAGGGTTTACAGTGTAAGCACCGACACATTTTTATGCCCTTGAAATTAAATTTTGCTAAATTCTTTTCAAGTGATTCTGTTTTCCCCACAAATTTGAATAAAATACCACATTTCTTGGAAATACAAAGGATGCTAAATGGAATTATGGAGATATTCACAAATAAATGTCTAAAGTCCTAAATCTCATTGTAAAATTGAATTGAACAACCCTTTGTTCCTAAGTCAATTAGATATAGAACATCTGACAAATATCGTGAACAAACACTATCATGGACTTCAGTAAAGTTTCCCAAAGGAAGAACAGCTATTTGCATTTCCAGATTTTCACTTCATTTAAAATTTAAACACAAGTTTACAACCTTGACTGACTTTGAAACAAAGTCATAAATTGTCTTTGTATTGGTGAAACATCTCGATCATAAAAATGTCTAGCCCCTGCTGAAGCTTTCAACAAAGTTTTACTTTGGTGGGCTTTAATATAAAAATAGGCCTGTCTTTCCTCTGAAATATGTGTGCTCTTTTAATCTCTCTGATAGCAAGAAGAGTGAAATAAGGATCTTCATAAAGATATTTCTTTTGTGGAGTGATGATAACAAAACGATTACTTTTCTGTTAAGAAACACAAGCTGAATAGCTTTAGATCTGGGACCAAAATATGATTACATTTTACCAAAAATCACAGTTGGAATTTAATTCTGGCCTAGACAAAGTCACAGCCTAGATAATTTGAAATTATATAGCTTCTGACCTTGGTCACAAACTGTAAAATTTAATGGGAATTTTGGTATCCAGACCACGGTCATTAGATTGGGTTTTAAATGTCCAGGGAAAGTTCCAGTGTCCTGGCTTTGCCTGGGAGAGGGTTACCTTTCACAAGAAGCTAGCAGGGGGCACAGCCAGGACAGTTGACCCGAACTAGCCAAGGGGGATATTCTAAACCATATGACATCAGCACTCAACTGAGGGAGCTGTCTGGAGGGACATGAGCAAATGTGAATACAAGACAGGAAGACAAAGTATGTCCTTGTATTTTAAGCATCTGTTGCAGATATGCTCTCACATTGTGATTCCATTTTAGGGGTTATTTTCAGAGTTTGTTTTCTTGGCCTTTTTTTTTTTTAAAAAAAAAAAAAGTAGACTATAAATTTACAAAGCTTTCCTACAGACAACTGACTGCCTAGACTACCCTGAGGACAACAGGTAAACAGAAGGTCACTAGGACTCTGAACTGCCATAGAGCAGGAACAGGACTTACTACTGCTAGCAGGTGGGAAGCTAAATCCCACAATACAAAGCAGAATCAGTCTTCTTAACTCACAAAACAGTCAAAGGTGGCTAGAAATATTTGTTTTTAAAAAAAAAGGAGAGATGACACAGCAATTCCTGGTCCTGATTGTTGCAAAATGTCACAAGGTAACCAAGTTCCCGTGTCGCATCTGTCAGAATGGAGCCTGCACTTATCTGAACCATCAAATAATCACAAAACAATGGGAGCAATGCAGGTTAACTGAATGCAGCTGGTATCAAATTTAAGTGCGGTCCAAAAGCCCAACCATCGGTCATAATGTTTTGACCTCAAAAATGATGTTAAATAGTAAATAGTTTTTAAATGAAAACAAAGCCAAATCGAGTTGCAAAACCTTAAACCTTACAATTCTATGTTTTTAGCATGGGTTGGGGTCACAACTCAAATCCATATTTTAAAAATTTTTCCATCTCAAAACTTCTTCTTCTTTATCCTTCTTACTTGCAGGGTAAAAGATAGATAAATTGTTCAGATGAAAGGCATAAACAGCTTTTTTATTAAGCCTTTACCTCAAGCCATAATCTATACTACTCAAACCAGAAGGAATGTGATGTTCCTTGAACTGTCTCATCCAGTTTCTGACTTACACTTACTTCTCTCTCACTTGGGTTTTGTAGATGTTTACTTCTGAAGCTGCTAAGGATGGGGGGTAGGATTTTCAAAACTGTCTTTTCATATAAATTTATAAAAACCCCAAACCCTAAGAGACACTTGACAGCTGTGACATTTGAAAGTTTAAAATACCTTTTCCTATGGTGTACTTTGATACTATTTCTGCTTTTTGAAAGTACCAATGCTGTGTGCTGCACAATAATTAAACTTGTCTCAAAAGTACAATAGGAAGACTGGAGAGTGACTTAAGACTGTACCTCCAGAATGAAGCTTTTCTCACAGTGTTAACTGGGGGAAGAAGCAATTACAGGTAGATGCGTTTCTGTTACAAGAACTGCCAGTAAAATCTTTTTCTGAAACCTCTTATAGCCAAGAGGATACAAAAAATTCATTATTACACATTTCCTAACCTGTAGGTCACTATATTTAGTCTAGTATATTGCATTAAATCCACTGGACTATAACAGACAGTTCGATAGTAACAAATTGCATAGTCTTAAAAGTATAAGGAGAACATTCACCAGCTGCAGCAATATTCACTGAATTTCACTGAATTTATGAAAGCCATAAAGGAGCCAAAAGCTCCTTTTCAAGTATTTTTACTTATGTATTTTCCTTTTATTATAAAAAATGGAAAATCAGAAAAGCCATTTTTCTCACCAGGCAAAATACCTACGCTTTGCTTGGCAACAACAAGCCACCCAAATTCAAGCTCATAATTTCTTAAGTGCTACTAGGAGAATACCTGGCTCCTGAATAGGAAACACAGAACTAATTTAAGCAAGTAGTGGAGAACTGTCCTGTTATATCGCAGAGACGTTCAAGACAATATACAGTAAACACAGAGACAAGGAAGAGAGCTGCAAAGCCATGTTATGCAGGATGTTACAGGAAAATGGTCCCTTCTGAGAAACAGCATGCTCACAAATGCATCTTTTTTACTGAAGGAATTGAAAAGACAAAGCTAATCCCTAAGGCAAGTTAGAGCTGCTTTTATGTCGCCTAAGCAGGATCAAAAGCAGATCAGAATTCAAATGCTCAGGTCTAGCAAAGCCTGGAATAAGCTTTCACTTTCCAGATTCCTCTCTATACCGTAGCACAGTTAGAAGATACCTCAAGAACCTTTAAGTTTTGGAAACCAACGCTATAACAAGACACACATAGCATATATCAAATTTCCCTGATGCACAGCAAATCTCCTTGTGCTATAGGATCCATACAATAGCACAGTATGGCAAAATGTTTTGATTCCTGTTTGTTGACCCTTTTAAAAATCAGACTTTGAGAGCATTAAACTCAGCACATGGTGGATTTTGCTGTCTCTCCTGTTGCCACTACTGAAGCAAAGTCTGGAGAGCAAGGATTCCACCTACCTTGCTCAAACCAACTGGTTTTTCCCTCAGTACCAGCAGCTTTGCATACAGGCATACGCAATGAAAGAGATGATGCCTCTCACAAACAACTAGAACTATAAATTTACCTACTTTTTGTCTATGAATTTAATTACTGACAATGCACCGAATTATAAACATTCCTCCTTCTTTTTTTTAACAGTTTCTAAGATTTTTGGCATCCCTATGTGATTTAAATATCATGTAAATCCTTTATTTTACATGAAAAACAACAGGGAGTGGGGGGAAGTGGAACAAAAAACCAAAGAAGCCAAAACCTGGAACATTACAAGAAAGCATAAGTTTTGCAAAAATGCATGTGTGGAAAGTTTGAAAGTGATTATTTTGCTGCGTTACATTTATTTCCTCCTAAGAAATATACATTTAAATTGTTTACAGAGTGCTTTAGCATGTTCTGTTTATATAAAGATTTTCCTTAAGGGAAACTGGGGAGCAGATCTGTAACACTATGAAACAGAAGCCTTAAAAGAGTATATGCAGGATGTCGAGTGAAACAAGTGATTGAAAAATCAAAAGGCCATCTACAATGCTAATGGCATTACTGAACACCTCAGCACCAGTACTGCAAAACTTGCAGTTCAACTGTGTGCAATATATTAAGAGAACAGTTAGAGAATCCCAGTCCTACCAAGAAATAGATCTAATGACTTCCCTGAAAAATCAGTTCCAAAGGTCATGAAAAGAACAGACGAAATTAAAGATTAAAAGCTCAGGAAAGAGTGTAAGTGTAATGGAGAAACCTAAGAAGCCTGGATCGTCTAAGTAATTTGCTTTGCCAAGGTGGAGCATGAGATACAAACACTATACTGAAAGGTATGAAGGCTTCATTTTTTAAAGAGACTTTTAATTTTTCATTTTTCATCATGCCGGGCAGTGACATTAATCTTTAGGTTTCCATTCATTACGATATTTTTTCCAGATGTTTTCTAGCATCTCTGCTTTCTCTACAAGAAATCATTGCATCTTCCATGCAAGCAAAAGATTGCAGAAAACTAATTCTGCGTTTCCTAACAAGTAACATACTCTGGTGCTGATGATTAAACAAGTTTGACTGATTATATGTTTATAAAATATTGAGCTATAAATGTGCATAAAGAAATGAACAGATATGCTAGTGGTGACAAGTAGACCCATGGCAATGCTAGCATACCGATGTGAGATTTTAAAAGAGTAAGTTCTGTAGAATTCCTGCTAATTTCACAGAAATACCAAGAGTATAAAACACAGAGAAAAGGATCCCTCAAGCAGGGTACTCAAGGCAGCAGGCGAATTCACTGAGTATATGACTGTCTGCTCCTATATATCAGTATCTAATATTCAAAGGTGAGCACTTAGTACCTCTGCAGAACAGGTCCATCCTGAGGTAGAACAGATAGTGGCACAAAATATCTCATTTCTCCAGAAACACCAACATCTACATCTAATATCTCTTTTCACTTGAAGCAGAACATGACCAGAATGGTGAAGGACTGAGGGGACAATTGCAATCATTAGGGACCTCTAATGTTAGCTGTTCTGCAGGACTAAAGTGTATTTCCCCAATACAATGCCCAATAGACTTACGTAGAAAACAGAAACAGATGCTGTATTTATTTTTATTTCTTAAAGTGTAATATACTTTACAGTATACAATGAATTTTTAAATACTTACTAATTTAGAATTCTGAACAATATTAAAGCAGTCTTTAAAAGAGGATTAAAACAAGAAAGAGTCTCTATTGCCAGACCCAGATTCTTCCTGCACTGGGAATCCCAGGGAGATTCCCCTGCCCCAGAAAATAATTGCCAGGGAGAAGTTTTAGTCCCTACACTGTATAGTAGCAACATAGCACCATTAGTAATCAGGAAACAGCCTCCTTCCCACTGTTTATATAAAGATTTTCCTTAAGGGAAACTGGGGAGCAGATCTGTAACACTATGAAGCCAAAGCCTTAAAGGAGACCATGCTTTTGCCACGAAAGGTTGGAACTGGTGATCCTTGATGTCCCTTCCAATCTAGTATTCTATGATTCTATGACTCAAAATATCATCTTTAGATTCACTCCTAAAGGCATAATCCTGTCTGCAGAACTACATATGAGGAGTATCCTGTTGATGTCAGTAGGAATTCTTACAGCAAAAAATATTCCGGTCTTTGGTTTAATTAATTCTTGCTCTTTTTATCTAATCTCAGTGGCTTCACAGTTTCATTGATTATGAAGCAGAGAACTGCAGAATGATCAACTTTATGTATTTTTTTAAAAAAAGCTATGATTTCAAACCGTTAAACTACCCAGACCTTTTAGAAGTTTTAGATGCAAGAATAAACCTAGTGAAAAATATTATTTATTATAAACAAAAACATGATAAGTCTTCCTTATTGCTGTTGAGAATCTGATTTCAACTTCAACCGTTAAACTACGCACAGAGCCTGAGACATCAGGCCCTAAGAACAGAGACATCTGGTTCTTAATTTTACCTTTATCTTCAGCTAATGAGCAGAGAAAGACCCAGCCAGAGGCACAGGAGGCACAGAAGACAGCCAGCCCATGCAGAGAGACATCATTATCATCACTTAAGAAGATCAAACATGGTTACTGATTTGAAGTTAGCACAGTCTTTTGAGTGGTCACCATGCTAGCAAATACTAAATTAGCTCCTCTTTGTTTACTATTTCCCTGGACAAGTTGTAGTGAGTTATTAAAATTCAAGATTCAAAACTATTACCTGACCTTTCAATTTTGTGCACAGTTGAAGAGCATGTTTCCTCTGTACTTTGTGAAATACAGAACCACTTCTGACCTCTGGAATATTTGCATAATAAGCAAAACGTAATGCACTGTTACAGTTGTTAATGGCCCATGTTTTAAGCCATCATCACATATGCCTGAAAACTTCCTAATTAATGAATATGCAATTAAAAATTGAAATAATGAGCACTGTAATTAGGAATGAATCTTCACCTACCTTATCTGAGTGAGACTTCCACTGTTTGCAATAAATGTAGCAGTCCAGCTACAATTGAATTAATTTATTATACTCCTTAAAGGACTTCCACGCTCACTACATGAATCAAGATTAAGAAAAGCCAGGCAACCTCAGAATTCCACTTTGGGAGCTCACAGTGTAATTAACAAAGACAATGGAGAAATATGGCTCTAAAAATCTGCCTAGCAGTAAGCAAAAATCAATTTATTCTGAAATCTCAAAGAAAGTTGATACACCGTGATAAATTCAGCACCTTTGGTATTATACATCAATACCACACAAAATAAACACAGTCTAAGAACTTCAACCCCTATGTTCTTAATTCTGCTGGTATCACTATTACCAAAAAATTATTTGTGAACATAATAAGGGGGTGATGTCTCTTCTGACCTAAGAACTCCTATGATCCTATTTGAGACTATACACACATACATACAATTCCAGGAACAGAATATCAGTAAGCAGAAAAGGTTTGCACTAAAAGACTCAGAAAGAAGGACGGCAATATCGTCATCGAATCATAGAATGTCAGGGGTTGGAAGGGACCTCTGGAGATCATCGAGTCCAACCCCCCTGCCAAGCAGGACCAGAGAATCTAGGGCAGGTCACACAGGAACGCATCCAGACGGGTCTTGGAAGTCTCCAGAGAAGGAGACTCCACAACCTCCCTGGGGAGCCCGTTCCAGTGCTCTNAAGAGGTTGCTCCTTTCTTCATGACTCCCAGCCCTCATATTTATACACATTAATCAGATCCTCCCTCAGTCTTCTCTTCCCCAGACTAAAAAGCCCCAGGTCTCTCAACCTTTCCTCACAAGGCAGGTGTTCCAGTCCCTTAATCATCCTGGTAGCCCTCTGTTGGACTCTCTCCAGTAGATCTCTGTCCCTCTTGAACTGGGGAGCCCAGAACTGAACACGGTACTCCAGGTGAGGTCTCACTAGGGCACTTATCTCTTCTAATTTCAATAAATCTCTGCCTTGCAGATGAGAAGAAATAAAGCAAAACCAGCACAATGTTGCACCCCACAAGGCCTGACAGAACAATATGGAAAAAGGTATTAGCTTTCAAACAGATGCATACCTTTACAACCTCAGAGCGTACAACACAGAATAAAACTCAGCCAGGAAGTTTTCTTTCTCTGGTAGAGGACATCTACATTCAACACTTTAACAAATCAAAACCAGCGCATGCAACAAGACAAGACTACCTTTAGATAATAAGAACTGCAGTCCTGTGACTGTTTCTATTTTTCCTGACCTTTACTCTCTTGGTCCACTATCGTTTTTTGCTCTTTAGCATTTTACTCTAAGATTTTTCATTGTTCTGTCCACCCCTGCTGTCTATACTACTCACATTTTAAAACAATCTAGACTTCAAGACTTCTTATTTTCCACTCTTCCTTGTATACTGAGCAAAAATAAAACTGTAATAATACTTTTTTGCATATGCCTATTACAGGATTTCCTGGGTTCATTAAGCATATTGTGTTCCCACAGCTGAATGAATATAAAAAGGATTAACTAATGCACTTCAAATTTTATTCCCACTTGGTCGTGAAGTCTGCAGACTCAAGAAGCTCACACAGTCTATATTTAAAGAACAAGTAGGTATCTGTTGTCTGAACTTTCTAGTTTTCATTTCCACAGAGTTGAGTACTTGCTCTGGTTTTAAAAGCTCTTCGCAGTATTTACAGAATGCTGCAGAAGCTCTCTGCAGTGTATTAGAAAAGGCTTTAGAAAACTCTTCAGATACAGCCACTCATCCCAAGATAATTTCTGCCGCTGATTCCAAGCACGATACCTCTCTGATCCGGCTGAATCTTCAGAAATGCCCCTGAAGTTTGAAGACCTTTCTGTAAATTGACACCTGCTCATTGTATGCTTCTTTCTTTCACATTCTTTATATTTGCCTCGCAAGCTCATCAGTCTGATTCTCTCACACACAAACAGAGCTGCAAACCCCTTCTTTATCATTTCTATCAAGCCAGCACCCAAGGTACGAAATTTTTCTCTAGCTTTACAGGCATCATCGGCTCCTGACACTTCTCTGCTGAGTCTGAATGTTCTCAAGTGCACCATGGGCAGGTACTAGAAGCAGGGAACACAGCTTTGTCCCTGTATAAAGGAATGTACAACGCTTTCATAAACACTGTTCACACAACCATCATTGCTTAAATATAACAAAACTTTAAAATCTAAAATTGTCCCTCTGTCCTAAAAAGACGCTACCTCTGCCTGTCAATGCTGCCTTCCCCTACAAAGCAGCCCACTCCTCTGGCCCCTTACACCAACTTTTTCTAGAGATGCTGACTCAGAGCCTCTTATTTCAAGTCAGAAAACCTTTTAAGTAAGCAGAAGAGGAAGCATGCATTCTCAATTAAGCTCTAAATTTGCTTTTCTCAGGAAGAATATTGGTTTTTTAAAAAAGACCTCTTCAAAGCCTTTGCATTATACTTGATGATTCAGCTCAGGAGCACTGAGTAATGCACACTACATTGTGTGTCTCGGGAGCTGTTCAGAAACAGATTGCATATATGAAATATGTGGCTTTTATACAACTTGCATTGATATAATTTCCTCTGGGCCATTGATTTAATTTTAAAAATCCATTACAATTGCTTTTATAGTTATGTATGCCATGAATACTGAAGAATATCTAGCTAAATTTGTTTGTCTATGAAAGTGATGCTGTTGGTATGAAGATCTTCAAGCTATCAGTGTTATGAGCCATCAGGACCAGCACATTCACTTAAAATCTAGAAAGCTGCCTGAACAACTCTTTTGAGAAGAAAATCACATGTAGAGATGAGTTGAAAATGTGTTATTTACTTTACTTGCCTACAGCGCTACCTTTGCCTGCTCACCTTGCATGATCTATTTCGGCATATAACTGCATGATTTCCATAGAGTCAAAGGCAATCTTAGCATAGAAATATGTCACAGAATATGAATAAACATATCCAGCCCAAAGGAATACGGAGTAATATCTGAAGTGCTGATGTTACACATAAGCATGCAATAGAGAGTTTCAGAGGACCCACAGGACATCTACTTCATAAAATCCTACTTGCCACAGATACTTTCAACAGTCTATAACAAATACAGCATTACAGTCTGAAGGGGATTGATCAGAGACATCCTCGGTGTCCTAGATTCCTTTAGTAACAGGTGACTTGCACAGTGAATACATTAAACACATCCTGTTTTATTAATGATTGCTTGTGTGCTCACACTATCCGTAGCATCACCGCACAAGCATAAAGTGTCTTTTTCCATGAACACTTCAGAATTAGCTTAAATCAAATCAGCTTGAGGAACTGAACTGAAAAGTGTTATGTCTTGGTAAGGGCTAATGATAAATGGTAACGCACTCAGTTAGAAGAAGCTGAAATGGGGTATATTTCCAGTATTCATGTTAAATTCAGTTCTGACATCTTCATTTACATTCTACAAGGGGGAATAGAAAACACATTAATGAAACTGACAACTAAATTGGGAAACGTTGCAACAAGGACAGAGAAATAGCACAAAGGGAAATAGAGATTTGAAACAGAAAATAAAATACGTTCAGAAATCTGCAGACCAAAACAAATAGGAATTTAATATTCCCTCCAACCCATCCAAGGAAAACTGCAGCAGCAGAAACTGAAAAGTACCACTTGCCAAGAAAGTTTTAGATACTGAGTTATAAGAGAGTAAAGATGTTTAACTTTTTTTTTTTGCTGCGGGAAATGCAGAAACATCTATCCAGGTTTCACCATTCATCACTATGTTTGGATCACCTTCTCTGTCCCCACATAGCAGGAAAATTATATTTTTGCTTTATTATAGATAGAGCCATAATTTAATGGAACTAAATTATCAAAATTCCATTGTCATATCTAAAAAAACTATTGAATTAATGGATTGTGATGATTAACTGATGAGGAATACTAAAATAATGAAAGGTATATGGATTAGGTAAGCAGTGTGAGAGGTCATCAGAGAAAACATCCACTGGAGGAATATCAAGAAAGAAGGAAGTTTCTACAAGTAGGTACACAGATCAGGGAGCAAAATCAATACAATTACAAAACTGAAAATTCAGAACCAATTGTACTTTCCAGCAGTGAGGTCTGTTAAACTTTGGGTATTGTCTCTCAATGAGAAGTAATGAGATTTCCATTCCTCTGGGCAACTTGCATTAGATGAGCCAGTCCATTTTTACAACAGGGAATAATTGCAATGGCAGGGAGATGGACTAGATTACTCTAAAAACTCCTTTTCCATCCCTAGCTTTTATGACACAAAGGAAATCATCTGGAAATACAGACTGCAATGGGAAATGTCTTCTAATGGTTACAAATAAAGGCACTTTCCAGATAACGTCCTCTCCCTTTTATTTCTCTGCTCTGACTGCCCATTATCACATATGTTTTTAAGAGAAACATACATTTTAAAAGAAAAAATGCACTGAAAAGGATCACGCTGTGCCTAAAACTGTAAAATCATTTTGCATTGGCAAAACCAACATATTTCTTTTCATTTAAAACAGTTGTAGATGATGCAAGTGAAAATTATATATACGCTATGTAAATTCAAATGAGTGTAAAGAAAGCAAAAGAAGCCAAGGAAAAACAGAAGAAAAAGGAAGAAAATCAATGCACCAAATTGCACAACATTTAATTTGTTTAGTGTTACAATCCACCTAAAAGCTCTGCATTTGGGGATTTTTCACTATTTTTTTTTTCTTCACTAGAAAATATTATACCCTACTGGGAGAACATTGAACACATTTGAGGCTGTGGAGGGATAAAGACATTTCTTTCACTTTTGCAAGGCTGTGTTTCTTTCCTTCTTTCAAACGCACAACAAACTCACTGTTACCCAGGGCAATGATAAAGGTACATTCCTTTTCAGTCTGTGTAAACTCAACATCATCAGTAATGGGAAGAAACTCCAATTTGGGGAAGTTTGCTAATATTACAGTCACGTATAGCAGTATCCAGTGTCACTGTAGACATCAATGCAAAGTATCTGCTCTGGACATATTTGTTCCCCTTCACTTGTTTAAATGAGTTTGCATTTTTTACAGCAAAATGCTTTTACGATCCTTACTTCTACATGTCTCAAACATTATCGCTAGACTACAAGTTCTGTATTAGATACTGTATCATTTGCATGTTATTTCATGTAGAAAATAGGCGAGGTTCTTTATCTAAGATTGATATTATGATCATCTGAATTCCCTCAGTGGGACTGAAAAGAAGCACTGCCTTTTGCTAAGTGGCACATATACTAGAAGGGCTGCTGAGATCATATTAGGTCACAAATAATCTGCAGTAGTTTTTCTGGATAGTTTCATGTGCCTTTTGTTTCCTTAGGCTTATCCACACATGTATAAAGTGCATATACACATTTATGTATAATAATAATGTAACAATAATATAAAAAAATAATATAAGGCGTATGTTTTATGTATATGGCTTAAATATGGTATTATTTAACACAGATCCAACTACTCAGGTATCGCTCCATTTTATGGCAGAATCACTGCCAATATTATCACTGATTTCCATAATAAATTCCTATCTCTTCATCAGCTCAGTCATCTCTGAATAGGTTTGGAGATAACGATTACATATAAATAAGCATGACAGCAAAGGCGCTTGGACAGAAAGCATTCCACATGATGGGTCTTAGCACATCAAACCCATTCCTCAATCATTTTCTGACCTTCAGAGCAAGGGTTTGAAAATGGGTTCTTCAAAATGTTCTGATGTGTTGTTACAAAGTCTTGTTTTGTCAGCTTCTGGTATGGAAAGGGCATATGCAAGTTGAGATGCAAATGCTGGCTTTCTATTTAAGCAGTGTAGTAATGGTGTAAGCTTGGCATAACTCCTTTAAGCTCCAATATTCAAGAAGCACATAAACATATGGTTAGGTACACCCATATTCCCATTTAAATACACATTTCATGACCATTCGCTTTGGCTATGCTGAAGAAAAATACACACAAAAATACACAAGCTACTCAGCTTGCAAAAGGCTTTGCACTCCCACCAGCTACTTAGCAGGTCATTCTTTTATCTGAAGACAAAAGGATATCAGATCACTAGAAGAATGATAAATAAGGAACAATTAATCCACCTTAATGCAAAAGATTTAACTTTCAGTCTTTTCAACTTTCTTTATCTTTTAAGCTGTTCTGAAGCTTCATCAGATCCTCTATCTGTATAAGGATATAATTTGGCTTACTATTCTTAGCATCAGTTTCTTGATCCCTCTTGGGCTAATCTTTGAAAAATGCCTTCTGACATTACCAAACAGAGTGTGAGACACTGAAGAGATAAACCAGAAAAATGTCACAGTGCCTAAAACAATTAAAAAAATGGGAGGCACACCAGCTGTAAAACCATGTTAAGAGAATTGATGAGGCAAGGAGAGAACCACAGAACAACGTGCATGGTGTCATTGTTATTTCTAGACAGCCTGAGTCACAAGATATTTAAATGTCTAATAGCTATCCTTTACAGTGATAATAGAAGAGAAATGTTCTCAGTAGCTGACACCTAGTACAAAGTCTTGCTGTTCAGAAATCTTATAAATCTACACGCTGCTTAGCATGCTCCACACATGCATAAGGATGTGCAGGCCTAACAAATAAGTAAGACGAGTATTACAGAAAATGTTTCCATCTTCAGGAGTGTGCAATATATTTATTCATGAAGACTACAACATAAGCCATTATGAAAAAGGCAAGTATATAGATTATTTTTGCTACAGGCATAATTTGTAGAAGTGTCTCACCTCTTCAGTTTGCCTAAGTAGATGATCCATTTATATATAAGGAGGAAAGCACTTGATCATTATCCAAGTCCTATCAGACTACCTAAAGTACGTATTTGTAGCAGATTTAGCTAAGAACACACAAATTACTATCAGAATGAATCATTCCAAACTGACCAAAGCCAGGAATATTAAGATGGATTCACTGTGGTGAAGATAACTGATCACGATTTCTGCTGTATTAATCTTGAGTGATCAGAGACAAAATGCAGCAACAGTATAAAATACACACAACTATTAGAGTTCTGCTTCCATTTACTCTCCTGGTTTACAGAAAAAATTTCTGTCAGCTAACACAGGTCTATAAAGGAGTCCCTATGTTGCGCACACAGTGAACTCAGCATTTTAAAAGCTGAGCCCTTTGTACAGAAGAATGTATTAATCATGCTACAACACTTCCTTTTTACTTCTGGACATTCTCTGGAAAAACAGCTTTCTGTAAGGATTTTAAATTGACTGAGATCTAGATTACTCTTCCTATATAAACACGTTAATAATACTGTTCACATTTATGTGGTTAAACTTCTTAGGAGTATATAAAATTGCCTACAATTTCATTGTAACTATTTATATAAATACTCTTACCATATATCACTTACAAGAACAGCATCGGAGCAGAGATTGAGCGAAGCACCTCTAAGTTTCCAACATATCCTCTTCTGGACTGCTAGAAAAATTAGTCTTCCCTTAGGTCAAAGTATCACACTGCTACTGTCAGTCCTAGACAAAAATAACAAAACACAGGTCATGTGAGCTGGGAAGCATACCTTTGGAATCACTTAATTTTGTTCAAAGTATGGCTTAATTTGGGTTTAACTCCAAATTAATCACTCAGCACAGAGGGTCATGATTTGACTTAACTGTAGTAAATACAATCATCTACATTTACAACGATATTAAAAGCAACCAGTGAATTCAGTTTAATGAAAATTGTAACGTGATTTAATGCATAAATCCTGGATTACTGAAAACATCATGAAGTAGATTTCAAAATTTTTTACCTTTGAAATCAGTGAAAAGAAAAAAAGAATGTAAAATAAAAATGTCACTGCGCTTCCAGAATAATTTTAAAACGAAAATGTAACTTCTCCATTAAAAAAGGACCTGTTTTTCTGAGATGGATTTTGTCAACATTCACACAACCCTGTAGAAGGTATCATTTCAAAGAATCAGCACTTTCCATTAGGACAACATTCCGCTGCGAATATTTCAACCACCTCTTCTCTTGATTGCCTTCCTCAACAACTGATCCAGATAAAATTGTGTTTTCACTGAGCTGCTTGACCATTCAGATACAATCAAAACTAAGAGGAATCTACCCCAGTTGTTCTGCTTTTCTAATGCATTTACTGTTGCGATAAAAGCAGGCCCAACACTGCTTTGCTTGGTATAATCTTGCTGTTCCACTGAGTTTCATTTCCTATCAAGCCTTCATTAAATTTCTTTTTTTATAGTTGCACGGTTCATCTTTCCAGCAGTCCTAACTGGAAAACCTCTAGGAACGTCATATGCCTCATCACCCATGCAATAAATGAGGATATTTACTTGCTCTTTGTCAGAGAATGTCTCTGATTACTTCTGTGATAAAAATCTCTGCCCCTGCAGTGACTTGGTGAAATTAAAGGATGACATTTAAAAAGCACAGTATCACATTTTAACCGTTAAAAATCCTTATTTTGTCAGCTTAAGAACAGTAAGCCGTATATATTACTTAGGAGAATAAAGCTCACATTTTGATGTTATACAATGATACTACACAATTTGACAGCAAGGCCTTCCACCAAAAATAGACAAATATTGCAAGCATAGGTACATGAGAAGCCACCCAGCTGACAACCTCCACCTCGGCTCCTTTTCAGCCTGCAGTCTGAGGCATATCCTTGGACTCGACAGACAAAACACTGTGCATTGCTTTTTTGTAAGATACTCGGAGGAACTCTGCACCGCATTGTTCCAGATTGCTGCAGTAGTCATCCAAAGAGTACAGCTAGCAGGCAAATCTTTAAGCACAAACTAAGGGAAAGACTTAGAACTGACTTAACACTTGAGCTGGCTATTCTCTCCAAAACATTTCAGATTTGCATCTGATGACGTGTGCAGTTAGTAGTCCTGCTGAAGTAGAAAAAAAAGCCCCAGAATGGTAAGAAATTAGATGCGAAGAGAACAAAGAAAAAGACAAATCTTAAGCCTGGCAGAAATCCAGCTTACTGAGAAAGAAACACAATGCTTTTTGCATGGTTCTCACAAGGTCAGTACTCCATTAATTTCCAGAGGAGTAGAAGGAAATAATATTCTAAAACTCAAATATGATGGGCAGACTATTTAATGTTACTAATAGTATTTATCAGCTTTCAAGTGAGATGTATTCTATACAGGTACATTACTGTGAAGCTCACATACACACGAATACTGAAAATGTCTAGGAAGCAATCAGAGGGAGGAAAATAAAAAGATCACAAAGTTCTCATGATCAGTTATACGAATGGGGTATATCCAATTTTGTTACTGTATAAAGATAACACTTTACATTATTGTGGCTTACCTAAACAGTAGTTTTCTATGTCTTTATATAGGCCATAAACACATTTGGTGGAGAAGCCGGGCGGCTCAAGGCTTAGACAGGTGTCCACCTATCTTCACTGGGTTAGAAACTGGTTGGATGGCTGGCTGGATGGTTTCTGTATCAGAAACGGTGTGACCAGCAGGAGTGGGGAGGTGATTGTCCCCTGTACTTGGCACTCGTGAGACCGCACCTTGAGCACTGTGTCCAGTTCTGGGCACCACAGTACAAGAAGGACTTTGAGGTGCTGGAGCAGGTGCAGAGAAGGGCAATAAAGCTGGTGAGGGGTCTGGAAAGCATGCCTTCTCAAGAGTGGCTGAAGGAACTGGGGCTTTTTAGTCTGGAGAAGACTGAGAGGAGACCTTATTGCTCTCTACAACTAGCTAAAAGGAGGTTGTAGTGAGGCTGGTGTTGGTCTCTTCTCTCAAATTACTAATGATAGAATGAGAGGAAATGGCCTCAAGTTGCATCAGGGGAGGTTTAGATTAGATATTAGGAAGAAATTCTTTACTGAGAGAGTGGTTGGGCACTGGAACAGACTGCCCAGGGAGGTGGTGGGGTCACCATCCCTGGAGGTAGATGTAGCACTTGAGGCTATAGTCTAGTGACTAGAGAGATGTTAGGATGAAGGTTGGACTTGATGATCCTAGTGGTCCTTTCCAAACACAATGATTCTATGATTCTACATTTTTCCAGCTAATAACCTTCTGTCTTAGAAGTTGATCACTGAGAACGGAGAAATGAAGAAAAAGGACTGAGGAGCTGAAAACTATTTTTACATACATAGATTTACCAGGATAGGTTTTAAGAACATTAGGGTTACAGCACAAACTTCAATAATATTCTTTGGCTGTTACTGTAGATGAGAACACAGGAGCACACCCATGCTTATTTTAAACTTATTTGCATCTTAGGTGCACTAACAGGGTGATAACAAATACACACTTCTAAGTGCATCACTTCTGTGACATGGGAAGTAGTTTACCCCAAAAAAAGCATTCATCTGTTCTGCACAGAGACACTCAAAGTGACATTTCTCAATAAGGTTCTGAAGTGTCAGAAGCTGTCATAATTTTGTGTTGATTGATTTAACCTGCATACCTACCATACTGCTTTGTTGGGATGTACTTAGGAAGTATTTATATGTGTTCTCCTCATAGAAGAAACTGAGCAAACCAAATAATATATTGAAAGTGGCACAGGTCTTCTAATAAGACTTAAGGAACTCTACTTGCATAAGCATGTTAAGTTAAAAAAACAGCCCACTGAAATCTGTGTATAAAGTTAGCATTGAATATTCACAGTGTATGCTAAGCTTTGAGAAAACAGATTATCTAATTTCATCTGTCAATTAAGTCTTTGTTATGCTAAATTGTCAACACAGTTGTCACTATTGTAAATAATATGTTTATGTTTGGTAGTTTTTCTACAATAGATCTCAGCAAGCCATTATTTCACAATCAGAGAGCATAAACATCTTCCACTATAAATATAAAAAAAACCCCAGTTGATTATATTAGTACACTTCAATACAAAAGCCAGAGAGTATTTGGCATACAGTCTAATCTTCCACAGATTAAGATGCTTGTTTTATGACATGCACCTGATCTTCTATATTAAACTGAAAGTATGTTTCACAGCACATTTCTCAGGAGCGTGGAACCTTCTTACCTGTATAAGTAATTCAATGCTGCTATTTCCACAAAGAATACTACTAAAAGGTTTAGCAAAGTAACTAATTAGCAACTTTTTTGTTTCAAATGCTAGATGGTTATCTGGTTTTAAACTAAATCTCATTTTGCTTATTACGGTTCCTGTTGTGCAGCTGTAGAGTTTTCAATTCCTCATACGCTTAGAGATAAGCTGTGTCCCAAAGCAATATTATTTGAATCTATTGACTGCAATGCTTTAGAGTGATCCAATGGCTAGATGAGATTCAACTAGAATTCAGCAGACCTGCATTTTCCTCTTCATTTTGCTACTTTTCTTCTATCATACCACAGACAAATAATTTCAATTCTCTGTTCTCCGGCTTCAACTGCTAGCTTTTGGGCTTGGTGACTGTTTCCTAGTAAGCATAGGCATGTTATTGAGCACCGTAGGCATGTTATTGAGCACCGTGAGGCCTTGATCTCACAATCCATGCCTTTGGGCATTACTATTTGGACAATAATATTCTTTACTACCTAACAATTTTTACTTCAGTAATGCCAAATAGTCTAACATGACCATTTTCTTACCATTTCTAGTCTTTGCTGCTTCTCTCAAGCAAAAGTAAACTCCCTAGATAATTACTTTTTTCCTACTATTAACTCTATTACAGAAATAAAACTTGAGCTTGGTTACTTAATGGAAGTCTTTTTTTCCCCCCATTTCCTAATCTTCCATACCCTAACTGAAACCATTTGTAGCTGGGACACATCAACACTGAATTGTATGTTTGCACCCATTCTACCTCTTAAATAACCAGCTGTGCAGAAAGGTAGACATGATATGATCACTTAAGATACACTAGAGCAAGGTCAGTCAGAGAATTAATGGATTCAACTTGAATCTTTGTATTAGAAGAGCTAAGGGGGGAAAAAACCCTCAGAAGTTGTGGTAGCATTTTGCCTGGTGCAAGATGAGGGTTTCCAGGAAGTCCTTGAATCTACTTCTTCAGTACCTCGAGTGCTGATGCAATGAGAGTCACTGCACTGGTGAACTTCTAAGGTGCTACTCTCACAGCCACAACATATTTTAATCTATTTAGTGTACCTCACTTCTTTCATCTGAAGAACCCTAAAATTGATGATGTCTAACCTTTTTAGTGTTCTTTGCAATACGTTGTCAATGTACAACTTCTATTGTTGAATGGTGATGATTAAAGTCTTTTTGGTTAGTGGCACCCATTCAACATGTATTCTTGAAATTCCTCATCCATTGCATGAAAAAGGAGATACAATACCCAGATTCCTTTCACCTGTGAAATCACAAATTTCCACACTGGGATGGGGGCCAGGTTTCAGAAGACACTATTCATTGCAAAGAACTCTTAACAATTGCCAGATAAACAACTTCTCTTAGTCAAGTTACTGTTCATAGAAATCTTCTTCCTAGGGGCAGTTTTCAGTGCATTGACAATTCCAGTGTGCAAGATTCAAGAGATCAGTGAGTGAAAACCACTTAAAGGATCTTAGACTGTAGAGTGACGCCTTTATTCTGAAGATTTAAGGAACATTAAGCTAGATAGAAACTCATGTGTGAAGTTAGGAAAGCATTAATCTCTCCAATTCTTCATTTTCCTGCAATGCTTCAAAAATTTTTCAGTTTTATAGTGCTTGTAAATGAAAATATTTGCATGTTTATAAGAAAAAATCTAAACTTCCCCTTTTATAGATTTGCTCTGTTAACAAAAATCCTTCAGAAATGAGAAAAGCAAAATCTTGTTCTTACATACCTAGGCTTATTTTACTTCACACGTATGGCTTAAAACATCTCGTACTTTGGCTAGTTTAACATTTTCATATGTAAAGATCACTGCAGTTTTCTTTCCTAGGCTCAATGAATCATGAAAACACTTTTATGGGAAATATTTATCACTACCCAACCTATGAAAGGTACTTGCATAACTCAGAACAGGCAATATATGTACTGAGCTAGGAACACATCATTTTTTAATGATAAATTAGGTAATGTACTAATAGATGGTATACAGCAATACAGGTTATCTTCAGGAAAATATTCCTTATAGTGTGTATATATGGAGCACAAAAGTAAACTGAAAAGTATAAATTCACTTTGATTTGTTACTGTTTTTAGCAGTAATCATTATAAAAAGACAAATTATGGTACTTGCGATTTAAATTTTCTTTCTCCATGGAACAAGTGTTACATGGATATCAGAAAAATTTACTTAGACAAACATGCAAATAGCTAGTCTCTGGGGAAGGTCCTGTTTTTAGGACTAAGGAAAAACTCCCAATGTTTATCACCATTTCTTATCAATGCCTCAGATACTGAATGGGTGCCAGCTAACCTCAGCTCTGAAGGAAGTTTTGCATTTTTACCCTTAACCTTGGAGTTCTGGAAAAAAACAGAATTCATTTCCCAAGTTTGAACCATCATGTCAAAGTGATTTGTTCAGTTCATAGGTAACCTGGTTTACACTGGAAGAGTAGCAAAGGAATGGAAGCTCCAAGCTACTTATGCAGAAGGTTATAGTAGAAGCCATAGAATCACAGAATGGTAGGGGTTGGAAGGGACCTCTGGAGATCACTGAATTATTAAGTCTGGAATAGGCCTCCAAGATCATCAAGTCCAGCCTACGACCCAATACCATGACGTCAGCCAGACCATGTCACTGAGTGCCACATCCAATCTTTCCTAAAAGACCTCCAGGGACGGCAACTCCACCACCTCCCTGGGCAGTCCAGAGAAGATTACTGGAGCTCCCGAGTCCCTGACTAGTCTCCTAGCCAAAGGCCTGGACAGCCGCAGGCCTCTGCGGCAGCGTGGTCTGGGTTGCTGCATCCTTTTTAGAAGAGGTTTCCATTTTTGCCAGGGTGGACGCCATCTCTACCTGTTTTCCCGCCCCTGTTCACATCAAAACCCAATGGGCAGGTCGCTTTCTCGGCTTCAAAAAGCTCCAAAAAAAATAAAAGAGCTCCCTGCCGGCCCTTACCAAGGCGGCAGCTGCACTCTGCTACACTCTGCTCTCGCGCACCGACGAGCGAGATGGCTCTGGGCGCCGCTTCCAGTTCTGCCACATTTAAACCTCCCGCGCTTTCTCCGGGAACGTCCCCTGTGACGTCACCCACCCGGCCTCTCCTGCAAGAGGTGCCGGCTCTCTCCTTCCACCCTCAGCCTTCCTCCTCACAAACCTCCAAGAAAAAAAAACCCAAAAAACAACTGTAGCACTTCAGCCATGGAGTTTACTGGTGCCGGAGCCGCTGTCCTGCCGCTCGCGGTCTCACCTAGCCCAACCTCTCTGTCAAAGCTCCTTTCCTATTAGCTCATCTTGCACTGTACCATCTTTAAGGGCGCTTCTGATTCTTCTCTGGAGATGTAATTACAGGTCTCTGGGAACTGATTCTGTTCCCAAGGAAATTAACCCAGGCTTCTGAGGCAGTGGGAAAGGACAAGCTGCTATGGGAGGAAGTATAGATACAATCCTTCCACCATAAATAAAACACAAGTAATGTTCACCAGGTGTTAGGCTTGAATTAACATTCTGTTCTTAATATGTGCTTCCAGTTAGAAAAGCATACGTGAGCTGGGTCTCTAATCCTGCATTTCAATGTGATTAAGTCCGATAGACCTTTCAGAAGTATTTTTCACAAAGAAAAAGAGAAAGAACCAAGTTTGTCTTACGTGTGTGATCTTTCATCCCAATTTAATTCTGACAAAATCCATTATTCCAGGGATGAACTGTATTTAGTGATGTGCTTGCCTGCGTGGTTAAACTGGTGCACTTGTTTAAATTCAATAAGGTACAGGAAAGTACTGAATTTTCCTCCTACACGATTTAATAGCAATGTACTTTAATTTGCAAACGCATATAAATGTATACTTCATGCTTTTCATCTCATCCCCCACTATCGATTTCCTTGTGACTATCCACAACCATAAAAACCTAAATTATTCCTCTGATTCTCCATAATCATACACAAACACCTACTTCAGAATATGTCAAAAGCCACATTTATCAAGAAAAATGCTGCCCTTGAAGATGCTTCTTTTAACGGAAATTATCACTGGAATACCAAGCCTTTATGAAGATACTGATGCTAAATATAATTTAGCAAATGCCTGATACATCAGAATTGTTACAGAACGTTTTAACTCTAACTTACTAAATTTAAAGCAGATTTATTGTTTTATGTTATTTGTGTCAAAGCATAAAAAAGTAAAATTAAAACCCACAATATTATAAGGCATAACTCTAAAGAGCTCTTTGCACTGTCTTTTACAGTTCACTAATACAATGAAAATACAGCATTTATACTTTGGACCTCCAAAAATTTCTAATAAATTTGTTGTGTGGAAGAGCACTTATATTTTCATGTCCACAACACTTAAGGAAGGTTTTGCTTATAATCAAATATCACTTACATGCAAAGCTATAACTATAATACTGCTATGCTTTTCAGTGATATTCATGCTTGGATTATTTTATCTCTCCAAATTTACATAAATAGTCCTTCTATTTGGCCTAATTTTTGCCAAAAATTCTTCCCATGTTCTTTGAGACATCTGCAATTTCAAACACAAGTGTTATTCCGCCATCAGGACAACCGACCAGTTGTCTCAAGGCAACATCTAAATTTATCTGGATGAATATGTATAAGTACAGCTCCCCACAGCAACACCACTAATAAGAAAATTAATAATTAGGTACTGATCACACTCACTTAATTTCCAGAGCTTTCTTTCTATTTTTTCTTTAAGATTTTTTATTACATTTATTCAATTACTTTTAAAATTGTAGCAATAAATGTCCACTGATTTCCAGTCTCTCAGTATTAGACTTTTTTTAGTCATGACAGAATACTGGGAAGATTTTAATGCTTCTAAACTCAAACAGAATGCTTAAAGTAGAAAACTTTTTGCTGGTCCTGCATAATAAATGGGTCCTTTTCTGAATGAGTGAATATTTTGGGAATGTGGTTTAATGATCTCACATTTGTGCATGTGCATCAGTATTTATGTTAATTAGGTTACTTATGTTAATTATACAATTATAAGGTAGTAAATAAAGGGGGAAAGCAGCATAGGTTTTATCATTTCAGGTGCAGCAAATGTAGCACAGCAGTTTTCAATATCCCTTTAAGAGACGTTGTGCCAGAGAAACTCTGTAAGAAAGGTACTTGGGCATGCAGATATTAATGTCTAAATTCTGCTGACGTACTCTCGCCTGCACAATAAAGCTCATTTACAATAAACTGCAGATATGCAACATCGATATTGTAGCACTGATGATTTAAAGTTATAGCAAGAGACTGTTGTAACAGAAGTTAAAATGTCTCCTGTTAGAACAACTGAGAGAGTGGGGGAAAAAAAAGAAAGATCTTAGGTGCTCAGACCCTTCCTTGAAGTCAAATAAACAGTCTTCAAAGCTAGATCTTCAAGGCTGAGAACAACTGCTGCAATTTTAACTACAGTCAGTGGGTTAATAGGGGTGATGTGCTGAATTTTAAAGGTGCAGCTCTTCCAGATTTTTGAAAGAGTTGTGATGCAACCTTTATATAATATACCTTTTGGAATATACCTTCATTGCCCTTCATAGAAATAAAGGACACAGTGCTGCCGGATTTTCTTAGCTAACCGCGATAACCTCCATAATCTTTGTAGACATACTAAAAGTCCCATCTTGTGACAAATTTAACTGGTATTTCTGTTGGAAGGCTGCTTCAGACTCTAGTATGTGGACAGTCACAGTATCACAAAAGGCACTTTTTAAGGGCTCTACTTCGATGCTGTGCACATGGACAAGACAAACAGTCAAATCTTTGCTGCATGTGAACAACATGTGCACGTACACATGAAAGGAAAACTCCTTAAGTCAATGCCTAATTTTCATGCAATTTTTGTTACACCTATGCACTCTCTAGCCTTTTTTGAATACAGCTGGAGAAATGACAAGATCTCTGAAACGGGCTTTAAATTTCTCACCATGACTTCTCCAAGAACTGTGCTACTCTACTATTTCATTTTTAGTCTGATAGCTATAAAAATCATAATGTTCATGTGAAATCCGAACAGAGCTTTGTAAAATCAAGTCAAACCGATTTTCAAAATATAGAGCTACAAAGAAAGAAAAAAGAAGGAAAGGAAAACAAAGTTCTTTTATAGAACTCTTGTTTAGAATAGTGCGATTCAAAGAAAACTCTGCTAGAATGTGTTTGAATTAAAAAAAAAAAAACCTCAATGGCTACTTGAACACTGAAGTTTGAAGACACACCATGCTTCTAAGTCTTCTTCCCAGCTTATAACAGAAAATTTGCAGATAAACTCACTAACTTATAACGTTCTCAGACCAGAATACATATTTAATTATCAGGGGCTTTTAAGTACATTCCTTCATTACGTTTCTTGCCTATATGTAGTATTTAGCTATAGTGAGAGATAACAATGCAGCAGATCCCCACCATCATGAAAATGTTGGTGCACATTCCACAGTCAGCAGCACTACTAGATGCTTGGCAGATACGTAAACTCGGAAGCCATATCCCTCACGAGGTAGCTGCAGAAGTGGCTCATTTCTACAAGAGTAATATTCCATTTAGCTGGTGTTTCTGCACTGTTATTATCATTTTTGGAGACTGGCTAGTAGTCCCCTTTGTGGAAACTGTATGATTATGCTAAGGGATAGTTTTCCACTGTACAAAGAATTCAGCCATTTTGTAAAGAAGCATTAGAGCAACAGCAATTTTTCACCTAAAAAAAGAAAAAAGGAAAGCATCCAAGTAAAGGTGGTATCAGTATGTTTTAAACCACAGCTTTTCAGACCTTCAAATCAAAGAAATACAAGCCAAAACCACAAAGCAGACGTGGTGGTTTAACCTCAGCTAGACACTAACCACCAGCAGCGCTCGCCCACTACTCCCTCCTTGTCCTCCTCTGTGTTGTGGGAGGAGAATCAGGAGGAAAAAAAGGTGAAAATCGTATGGGTTGAGATAAGGACAGTTTAATAGAACACCTCAAAGAGAAGAAACAATAATAATGGTAGTAACAATAATAGCAATGAAATGATGTAGAAAGCAAGTGATACAAACCATGAGGTTCTATGTGGTACCATGACACACCATCCCCACTCTGGCCACTCACTGAAAACAGGCACCAGCACCCTGGTCAAACCCTCCCCTTATATAGCAGGCATGACGTCATTGGGTATCAAGTATCCCATTGGCTGGCTGGGTTGTTTATCCCAGCTGGGGCCTCTCCCAGCTGACGGTGAACATTAACCCTCTCTTGGCCCAGCCAGGACAACATGTCACACACCTACTTAAAAAAAGAAAGATTTGTTTATTTAAATAAATAACTAGAGTCATTGTCTTTTCACATTACTTGCCTATCAAAAAACCTTTGTGGTTGTGGGTTTTTTTTTTTGTTTGGCATTGTTTTGGTTTTGTGGGACTTTGGTTTGGGGTTTTTTATGTTGAGGTTCTGTGGGGTTTTTTTTATATTTGATTTTGACAGCTGGTTAACAAAATATACATATATAATACAGTAAGAAGGTCAGATGATTAAAAAGGGCAAACCTGTGACTAACGAACAATCAATCATGTGTCTGTATAGCTTATAGTAGTAAAATTTAAGCCATTGGGAATTGTAGCCAAAGGTCCAACAAGAAACATAGCTAGATTACTTAAATGATTTTCAGATGCAGTCAAACAAGCTGGACAGCTGGCTGTCTTAAGTAGCAATTATTCTGAATCCTACATAACCAAGTCCCATCTTGCTGGGATAGTTCCACTTATGTATATATGAAAAACTGGAACAACTGAGATCCGTGATCTTTAAGACCTTTCATACAACTGAGCCTTGGGATCTAATGTTTTTCAAAAACTCACGGAGAATGCAAGGTTAATTTAATACCTAACATTTGCTCTTAGGACATATAGGTTTTTTTCATAGTGCCTCATGCAGAACATTAGGGAAACAAACAAAAGTTAAGCCTACAGAGACCTGTTGCTTTTTATCTACACTATGTGAATTTCATGTCAAATACAACAAGTTAAGGTTTTGTATCTTAAAGTAGATTTTTTGTTTATTCTTGTAGCTAGCTCAAATACTTGGGGACAAGGACGCAGTAGTGTCTCTGAGATCATGGAGAATGCCAAAATGGCTCCATAAGAAGACAGAATAGAGAGGATATATGTGTGGGAGGTAAAAGGTGAGCAGCTGCTGTATCATATAAAAAGTGTATCTATTAGTAGCAGTCACTTATTTTTCAGAATTTGAGAAGACTCAAAATGGCAGAAGCCCCATGATATTAAACTAACTTCTACTTTAAAAAAAAGCAAGAACAAGCTGCTGTTACTAGATCCACTTCTCAGAGAAATAAGAGCTTGTACCTCACAGTTATTTTACACAAAAAATTATCAAAACCAGGCACAACAGCATCAAAATGGGAATTTAACACAGCAGAAGAAATTCAAGCTCCTTTTTAAAAAAAATTTGTTTATTCATGATTACAGCAAATCTTCACAGACTTTCTCCAATAGATTCACATTCTCTAGTGCCCCTGCACCACTGAAAGCTGCAAGAACACTCTCATACCTTAATCCCTCACTGCAGCTGGCATTGTAACAGAGCAAAGAGAAAAATAAACTGGAGAGGAACTTTCAGCAGCACGTATCTTACAGCTACATACTAATGCAGTCTTCCTTCCTCCAGTGTTCTTTTTTTTTTTTTTTCCTTAGAGTCCCATTACCACCTATGCAACCTGCCTGCCTAAGGCAAGCCTCCAGCTTATCTGCAGAAAGCCGAGGGAAGCAGGGAAGGAAAAAGAGAGAAACTGAGATGACATCACAACTTAGTAAACCACTGTTCCTAGACTAGAAAACAAAGCTTAAGAAATCCTCAAACCTTAAAACAAGTTTAAACCACAAAGCCCTCCGTGTGGCTCACTACTTTTTTTCTGTCTGTAACAATTCTGTGGTTAATATTTAATTTTCTTGCAATTACTGCACTTCAATCTCTATTTGATGTCACTGCCAGCTAGATGAAAAATGAATGTTCTATCCAAAAGAGGTAGGTAGAACAAGTACTACCTTCTGCTTTGAAATTTAGATTAAAATCCAGGTTATATTAGCAAAAGGACATGGCTACATCCCACTTCACAGTGGTGGTTCCTACCTTTCACAGCATTCAACAAAGTTGGTCTGGGAACTCTTTTCTAAGGGTTTCACATCAGAATATGAAGTGCAGGTCAAGATGTATTATTCTAGAAGCAATTTATAGAGGTTTTTTTTTTCTCTGAATTTGAGTCCCAACATTTTTATCTTGCACGAATGCCAAATACTAGGAAGCTTCATGAAATCTGTGCGTGGAAAATGAAAATATATCTTTAAATACCTTAGTCTGTTCCTGACACACTGCAATCAGGATTTTTAATCCATCGCTGAAATAGTACAAAATAAAGAAAATGAAATCATGCCTGTGGTGCATATATACATGTTTTCAGAGTTGAAACTTTCCACCAGCTAAGGACGGCTTCAATGTCAGACCCAAATACTAGGCATCCAGCAGCAAAGTCTCACAGCACTGAGTCACCTAAGCCCTAACTATGAAGCCAAGATGGCCTCGCAAGTCAGTGCAGTTGGGCTCAGATATAGTGGTAATACTTAAAAGCAGAACATCAGCGGATTGACACTAATGACAGTTTCCTGGTAGAAGTTCTAATTTGACACAACATTGTGCCTCAGAGACATTAAACTTTTTTTTTCTAAAATGGAAGCCCAAAATACGAATTTCCGCTCTCTGTCGCAGATTATGGAGTATATATTGCTAGAAGAACATATGTTAGTGAAGACTGCACATAGCTCTAAGACCCACAGAAATGCCTTATAATATTTTTTCCCTTGGTGTGTTATATGTTAATATGCTGGAACAGGATAAATACCGACAAATGAGTCCACCCAGCTATAATACCAATTTATTATATGACATGGCCTACAGGATTATCTTTCCGACTTTAGTGTTCTTAACAGCAAAGTCAAGCTGTTTTATGCTTCAACATCTTCCGCTACAGCACTACTTAGAATTAGAACTGGTATAAAGGTCACATGTTAACTACGTTAACAAATCTAGCTTTATATATAATAAACTCTTTTTACAATGTAAATGGGAATAAACCAATTGAACGTTGTTTTGGTTCATTTCAAATATATTTCTGCACTGCTGCAGTCATTCCGGTATTGAACCATTACAGCACTGCCTGCCAGTTGCATACTGAATGTGCAGAAAGCTGAAAAAGTGAGAGCACACAAGGGGACAAAGAATAAAAATGATACTGGAACGGTACACTGCTTGGGCTTGGAGGACGTTTTTGTTATACTTGAAAGTGTTATATTTTATTTATAGTGAATTTACGTTTTTTCTACTACTGAGTACACCTAGAAATTACTTCTTCAAAGTGCCAATCTCTCCTTTTTACTGACCACAAGGTTACGAGGCTCATATATTTGACTAATAAAGCCAAGGAGGGATATGCTTCTCCTCCCTTTCAGCAAAGTGAAAGGTATCACAATGTATTAATGTTGAGATTAACATTTAATGCTTACTTTTGGAAACGCTTATTCCTATACCACATGGGTTCTCCGCTTCGACTATGTTGTCTAAGTGTGTGGTTCAGCCCCTTACATACACACTCTTTCAAAATATATACATTCTGAAACACAAGCTGCATTTCAAATACGAAATTTTACAATTTTTCTTCTAGATTCCTTGAATTATCTCTGGTTTTCTCACATTTTAATCTCCCTTTTCTTTTATTATCACAAAGATTGGAGTTTAACCTAAATTTCTTTACCATCTTGTTGAAACTTCTGTTCAAAAGTTATAGAGAGGAAAGGATTCCATTAGCCCTGTTCCACTCAGCTTCATTGGTTTTCATGCCTCTGAGTTGGGTGTCAAATTAACATAATCTTTTTTTTTTCCAATATGATCTAAGCTTCTGCTATTTACAATCTTCAAGAGACTGCATTTTGTGTCGCTGTGCATGGTTCTGCATGTCTGCCAATACATCTTTTACAAAGACGTTTGATTACTGTGATAAGCATTTGGGTTTGTGCATAATATTGCACACAAGGAGTAACGATTGTAGATATCCACCATCAGAGCACTGAAACACTTTTCTCCGTTATACGGTGAGAGCATTTCTTCCTCTTTCCATGGTACTCATCTGAGCACTTTCTCCTTTTTGTGCTGTTTTCTAAACTTCAACCCACGCTATCATTCAACAACTGTAAATTGCATGTCACCTGTCTCAGTGCTTTGCTCTTTTCATGATTCTGTATTATGTAATTTACTCCAAACTTGCAATTTCATTGTCTCTGTGATGTTGTACTTCTGGGAAAAAGAGTTTGTTGTAGAACAACAGTATTAGGAAAGAAGCAGCCAGAAAAGGGGGGTGGAGAAGAATATATTATTCTCTTATAATGCCTTCAGTCAAGTGAAATTAAGCTTCCTTCATCTGTTTCAGTCTTTGGAAAAAATCTCATTAAATTACACATCAGTGTATTTTGGTGTTGGTGTACCATTTAATCTCCTCTTTACTTCAACCAAAATTTAGCTAATAAATATCTTTTTGAGTTTGAAAACAAGTGACAGAAGCAAATACGCTAATTCGCTTGGATCTTACCTCAAATAATTGTAAAAGCCCTAGAGAGGAACTCAGTGTATTTGCAGTTAACTCAGTTCCGGAGCTTCAAGCTCTTTCCAAGCCTGTCAAAGCCATGAACTGTAGCAGCTTTTGCAGTTCTTCAGTAGATGCACATCAGGAAAAGAAGCTCCACATGCACAGCAGAACATGAGAGATGACTCCTATGGGTTTTGTTTTATCAAAAAATAAAAGGAACTCCAGCCTTTCCCCACCTCAGCGAGGTTCTTGAGAAAACTTTTAAATTTAAGCATGTAGCTCCCTATTAAGACTACTTGTGCATAGGCACATGTAGAATTGGGCTTGGCATTGCAACTTTTCCTCAGAAACCTTCTATTCTGGTTGCTTATTCCACCCTCTCATTGCACCTAGATAATGTCTGAAGAACTTCAGAATTACGGCAAATAACAGAAGAGACTCCCTCAGCAGAAGTCTCCATTCAATCAACTTACAAGACAGAAACCTGTTTTATAAGGACATCCCACCTTTGCACCAAAGCTTGACTCCTTTCACCTGAGAGTACTCCCCCAAAAGCAATAATGAAGAAGAAATATTTCATCCATTATGAAAGAGAAGATGTTAATCTCAACTTTTCCTGGAATTACTCAGGAGCTATCCTCAACTTTCTGGTAATGGGCTGGTAACTTGGGCCCCAGCACTTCAGCCTGCTAGCTTTTTGCATATCCCTTCCTTCAAGCAAATACCTATTAAGAGTATTTCAGAAATAATTCTCACAACAAAATCTAGACCTGAAATTCACTGAATATAGTGGAAAACAGAAAACATGTTCCATTTGGAAAAACAGGGATGAACGGCACGGTGAAAATTGGAAGGAAGGACCTGGCTTTGATGCAAGGATGTATGTTTGTCATTCAAGCAATTTGCCACGCTCTTCTGTTCACCTGTCCAGTTCCCCGGCACTGCATTATCAGCTCCCTAAAAGCCATGTTCTAATGCGTGGTTTAACTACCAAAATAATGAATGAAGCACTTTACAGTGTTCAGATAGCATCCATGGCAGGATGCACACAGAGTACAGCACCAGCCTATGCTCTGCCAGCTGTTTATCATTGCAGGTTACAAAAATAAAATAAAAAAAATTTCACTGACATTAAAACTATTATGTTCCTATTCAGCCATAAACCACAGAGATTTAATTAGAAATACTGTTTTGTATTTCACTCATAAGAAATTTCACTATGTAAAGAACTGTGAGTTTCAGTAGCAACAACAACAAAAATGTATGTGAAAATCTCTGTGTAAGCTCCATTCAGCCCATAACTGAGAAGATATGCAGTGATACGGTCCTAACTGCTATTGTGATAGATATACTCTCTTCATATACAACCAAAGAATTTCAATCTTGCAGAATTCAAATACAATTTGTTATAGGCTATTGACCTGTGTATATGCAGCGTTCTCACCTCAGGAGTGGTTTCAATTTACTCACCTCAGTAATGGCACCTGCATGGCACCTTGGAAAGTCCATGAGACAAAGACTGGCTGGAAGATCAAAGATCTTAAAGCCATTTACCTCCTTCATTCACGCTACAAATTCAGCTTTCTGCATTAGCATAAGAAGCCTACCAAATTCTTCAGAGACCCTTTACTCAATTTCCAAGTCTTGTGTTCTTTCTATTAAGGTCTGTTTAGTCAGCTCTCCTTTCTGATTACACAAAACATACACCTAAATTAATTTCAGTCTTGGCAGAATTTTGAAATGCAACTTTTTGCCAACATCACTTAAACAAGCAAACACACTAATAAATAAATAAAAAATGAAACCTCACGTATATGGTAACTAGCTCAGGAAGAAGTGACAATATCATATGCCAACCACCAGGAAAACAAGTACAGTAATCATCACCTCTTCTTTTAAAATGCTCCGAACCAAGCACTTTCTAAAGGACTGTCTGTGTTCCATCACCATAAAAATTAATTAAACAGGAAAGCTATTTAAAAAAATGTCAATAGGAATCTCCAGAGAATTAGAAAGCACAAACACTTATTGTCTACAGACAGAGCTGTAAAAATCCAAAATCCTCCTCAATGAGCCAAAGAGGAAGGTTTTCGAGTGAATTTGTCCTTTTATGTCTAATTAACACATACTATGTGTTATTGCACAATTTAAGGTAAGTGCTTTCATGGTTAATTCTTGCGGAAGATAAATTTGTGCAGTACCACATAAACACCACAAGAGAATTGACATTTTTCTTAATTATAGCAGGCTAGGTATCACTTCCACTAAAATTGTAATTCCATTAAATTAATACAAATCAGCTTATGCTTATTGTAAGTGAAAATTGACTGCTAGGAAGTAAGAAAAATAGTATTTTCAAGGTGCTTTATCAATATCTTTTTCCAAAAATGCAATTCTCCAAAAGGTAATTGTTCAGACTGAGCTTTTAATTGGTAGCAGCAGCAGCAAGTGTAAACGGGCAGTTCAGATACAACATTGAAAGACTCAGATATCATTTACTGATTTTCACCAAGCACTCTAAGTTGGAACTCTAAGACTATTCTAGAAGAAAATGATGATAGTGTAATGAGAAATTGTATTTTCTAGAGTGATGTACCCACTTGGGAAGTCTGGTTTAAGGTGAAAAGACAGACCTAGTCTTTCAAAGCTGTAATGAGCTTCACTTCTGCAGTAAACTGGGAAGCTTTGAACACCACTCAGTGACTACTTTTTCCCTCAGTTGCATTTTTATGTTGAAAACAAATTCTCTGAGTTTCTTTTCTTTTCTTTTTTTTTCCCTTTAGCCTTTTCTGTTTCTTGATTTCACACATTTCTGTATGGCTAGCAGAAATAATCTCTCCACAGCACAAAACAATTTCTGAGCATTTTGAGTGGTGGAGCTGCAGCTACCCCCTTCACAGCCGATGTCAGGAGTACTTTCTGTGATGCTTTGCAATCTACTCCTGACTATCATTTAGTGAGGAAGGAGTCAGAATAGACCACGTAAATTAGAGACCTTACGTGACAGAATCAATGCTTTGCAAATGTGAAGTACAGAATGCCTGCTTTACTGAAATACATCTTATGAAAGCTGGCTGCCACTAGTTAACCCTGCCACTGCCTCTGAAGATCAGGACTATGACTGCCAAATGGAAGTCACAGTTAATAACACGTCTGAAAGGAAACTTCACAGGTTACCTGCCCTAAAAAGGAGACGATAATTAGGGACTGAGATTCATTTCTGACTTCTGGCCAGCTCCGGGTACAGTAGCATTGGTGTCCTCTTTCATTTGTTGGTAAGAGACTGCCTTGCAGATTCTTGCCTGACTTACATTTGACTGCTACTAAAAAAAAAATCATGGGCTTGAATAACAGTGATGCTACATCTTACTTCATTAACACAAGCTGTTCTGCATAACTTACCCATCTCAGCTGCTCATTTTCTTACTCACAGGAATCAATGCATTAACCTGAACTTGCTTTACTTTAACAGTTGTTTTAACTCAGGAAGACCACTGAGATAATTGTCTTAAAAAAACTAAGGTGGACTAATGCCATTTCTAGATAAGGCCCAAAATAATCACTTTTCTTATATATTTATAGATCCAATCAGATATAACATTGACTACTGTAAAGGAATATGTGAATAAATCAAGTTATGTAAGTTATATATGAGAAGCAAAAGATACTTAAAAGGTAGGCTCTGTGAAAACAGAAACTCCCCAGCAAGAAAACGAATTCACAAAAAGAATGACGTGTATAACTAACACAGGACGTGGCAGTAGGACTGATTTCCTAACTTCAGAATATACTCCAATGACCTAAACATTATGACAGATTCATTTCAGTTGGCAGCAGTTGCTCAGAATGACAAGCAGGACACTGGAGTTAGTGCTCACAAGTTGTCAAAGTTCAAAGGGATTTGGAAATTATGACAGAGTGCCTTGTTACAAGAAGACCTTGTAAAATCAGCAGTGTCCACAGAAGGTGGCATGTATCACAGAGGTACTAATGCAGCCATGATGTTCAGCCTTTGTTCGCGATGCTCAGAAAAAAAGAACAGATATGTAAGTAGATAGACCTTTGCTCGTTTAATATTTGCTCACAGTATAATAAAAAACTATTTATCAGTGAATCTTCAGACAGTTGCATAAGAACTTTTCATAAAACCAATGAAGAAAAATTTTTTTTTTAACTTTTCTTCATGCCTACAAAATTCATAGTTAAATGTTTTACTTTATCTATAGAAATCTTCTATTACAAGATGCTATGTGATGTGACAAGGCTCTCCACCTCTCTAGGTGAGGTAATTCCTAAAATCACAGTACTCCATGTTTACAATATTGCTATAAGATATGTAAAAAGTAGCAAAAATTAACACAGGAGGACCAGTCCAGGTCAGATGAAGGGAATGAAGCTCATGCTCTGTTAACAGGAGTGTGTAAACACACAAGGTGTATTAAGATGTTTCTTCCACCAGAATTAAACAGACAGGGTATGGGAGGTTGGTGAGACTCTCGAAGAGTGACAGGGATCGTGAGATTTTTGCTGGAATTTGTGAGAATCAGCAAGGGGAGAGGTATTAAATACATTTCTGAAATGACATTAGGACTCGGTGCTTTAAGTCAAGAGTGCTAAGTAGAAGCAACCAGGCAATGAAGGCACAGAGAACTGCTCTGGCTTGTGTCCTCTAGCCAACTCAAAATCTGTACCCTGCCATTCAGAGTCATAAACATCATAAACAAGGCAGTGCCTGTATTCTGAACGCAACCTTCTGCTAATGTTGGAATCCCTCAAAGAAATCTTTGTTTTAAAACCAACACTGGTTATTTATTTTAGTCTGCTACAGGCTACAAACACTTGACAAATTATGACAGATCACCCAGCCTTCCGAGTTTACGTATTTAAACTGGCAAGCTAGTATACTCTACCAGCTATGAAACACAGAGGTGACTTCAATCACCTCAAGATAGCTTCAGTGTATCTATATATAGTTTTTCCAGGTCC